>CM051030.1:47413152-47703152 GCA_027627225.1 Congeria kusceri
AACTCTCAGTTTCAAATTTAACAATTAATTTACCAAAATAATTTTATCCAAAAGTTAACAGCTGTTAGCTTAACTGGCCGTTAAAGTTTTGAGCAACTGGGCCCAGATCTTGATTTTTAAAGCAAAGTAAGTGCTATCTTATATTAATGAAACATTAATTTACTTAAAATACAAACTTGGGGAAATTTTGAAATAAAACAGGGGAAAAAAGTATACTCCCCGGCAGGGGGAATGAGCCATTATTTGCTCCCAGAACTAGAATTGTCACATGAGTGACGGATATACCCCCACAATATGGCCTTGTCACAAAACTATGGCATCCATTCGAAAGAAATGGACCGAGAGAGAATGCTTTAATTTGTGAATGGTCAACAGTGTATTTGAAAAAATTTAATTTCAATAGGAGCCATAACTCTGTCAACATTTAGTGGTTTGTAACCAAAGTTGAACTTGATCTGTATTTTATGATGTCACACATATGAACCAAACATAATTTAAATATGTGAAGCCTTTCATGAGTTATTGTCCATGTTTTTCGGAAATTTAAGTCAAAAAGGGGGGCCATAACTGTGTCAAAATTTAGTGGTTTGCAACCAAAGTCAAACCTGACCTGTATTTTATGATGCTACACATTTGTACCAATAATTATATAAATATGTCAAGCCATTCTTGAGCTATTGCCAGAAAACCATGTTTTTAGGGAATTTATGTCAAATAAAGGGCCATAACTCTGTCAAAATTTAGTGGTTTGTAACCAAATTCAAACTTGACCTGCATTTTATGATGCCATACATGTATACCAAGAATTCTGTTAATATGTCAAGCCATTCTTGAGTTACCGTCTGGAAATCATGTTTTTAGCGAATTTCAAATCGAATTTCAAATCGAAAAGGGTCCATAACTCTTTCAAAATATAGTGGTTTGTAACCAACATCGAACTTGACCTGTATTCTATGATGTTACACATGTGTACCAAAAATTATTTTAATATGTCAAGCCTTTCTCGAGTTATCATCCGGAAACCATGTTTTTAGGGAATTTTAAGTCAAAAAGGGGCCATAACTCTGTCAAAATTTAGTGGTTTGTAACCAACATCGATCTTGACCTGTATTCTATGATGTTACACATGTGTACCAAAAATTATTCGAATATGTCAAACCTTTATCGAGTTATCATCCGGAAACCATGTTTTTAGGGAATTTTAAGTCAAAAAGGGGCCATAACTCTTCACAATTTAGTGGTTTGAAACCAACATCAAACTTGACCTGTATTCTATGATGTTACAAATGTGTACCAAAAATTATTTGAATATGTCAAGACTTTCTTGAGTTATCATCCGGAAACCAAAAACCAACAGACCAACAAGCTCACTTCTATATACCCCCCCTAAACTTCGTTTATGGGGGTATAATTAATGAAATGAGAGGCCTATAAGACTACTGTGGAATCATTTAAATTTGCAGGGTACAAAGTTCGCACAAATGTGATTGTGGACATGTTCGTGTGGTCTTAAATTGGCGCAAATGTGATTTTGAAAAAACAACAATAAAAAACACAAGTTTCGATCAATTGGTGTAAACAGAGCTAGAGATAATTTTTAGCCTTAAGGGTATTTGTACCCCCGATTCTTTGCTAAAAGGGTATTTTACGACCTGTTGGTCAGCTTTAAAGGGTATTTGAGAAACTTAAAGGGTATATAATTTTTTATACAAGATCAAAGGAGTATTTCATGTGCTTGAACACATTAATATTGGCAAATGAAATAAATTGAATGTAGACAATAATCTGTACACCTATCAAAACATAACATTTACTAAGCAAAGTAGTAGTAGTCATTTGCCCAGATACTATGTACTTTTTTCAGCGCAAATCCAACATGACAACCTGATTTCTGGTCCTTCTTGGTTGACAATTAGCCAATGATAATTTGTTTTCCACGATTACAACGTTGATTTTTTTCAATAAATTTTTCACTCACAGGATTCTGGTGTTTCTTGTCCGATTTTTCAACTGTCATGACAAAAAGTTCGCCACTTATCACCTTTTAAATAGAAGCATCATAAGACTCATTCCGACATTTTCAAAGATATTGCCTACTGGAGCTGGATGATTGGGCTTAAAACTTTCCTTTTTTGACCCACATACACAATGCCACGCCATTTTGAGTTAAAGATTCAGTTAATTCACTTTTAATCAATTTAAAGACTAACATACATCACATTAACTGACCTGGATAACTGGTAAAAACCAGTTATGCAGTTTAAGCGATTAAAAATACGTACCAAGATTTGCAATGCGTAATGTTAGGCACTGGGCTAATTTTTAATACGTTTTTCTTTATATTTCAATGCGTAAACACATTGTTAATTTTTAAATTTTAAGATTCACAGTGGTGTATAGGTTGTCCTGTCTGGTAATCCAAAGACTGTAACATTGAATCCTACTCATGGAGCGTTCAATCAATCCATTTGAAAAGACACCAATTACTGGTTCTACCCAGGAAACAGACTCAAAAGTCGTTTCAATGAACCTAAAATATACAGGTTTAAACTGACAGGTTATTTCTAAAAAGCAAATTCGATGAATTGATATCCCCTGCAGAATAATGCAAATCAAAAGAGCTGTCGCGGGGACTGCACTGTCGATATTTTGAATGGCTTTAGAGAAATATCCATATAACCTATTTTCTAAGTAAGCAAGAAATGTCTTTAAAAAAGACAATCAGAGTTGAAATAGACGGCCAAGATGATCGGTTATGTGAATTCTCAGACCCCAGATTGTTTGGTCCCCACCAATATTAGGAGACTTATTGGACCCCTGATTTTTCTGACACTATAAGAAAACTTTTCGGGCCCAAAAGTTAATTTGAGATAAATTTATCAATTTAAAAATTAAATAAAATTATCATTAATATCTATGCTGTGAATAAACCAATCATACAGCTCCATGTTTCCACCAGTGATATATGAATAGCCAAAATAATTTAGGTTAGCATAATTGTTATCTGAATTTGTCAAGCCAATTTAACAAATTAACAATGTAAGAACATAATTTTGGGAATGAATTAAAATTATAATGTATCAGACGAGTCTATATAGTTATTTATAGTACCGGTAATATACCATTCATGTTAGTTATCTAATACAATAACGATCTTAAGTCAAATAAGCATTTATACTGTGTATCCCAATAAAAAGCAATAGTCAGGGAACATTCAGCGATTTTTGAAATGTTAAGACTTTATTTTTTATAACGCAACCATAAAAGTTCATTAGACTATGACGATTTTAAATTATATCAGTAGAAATATGATATATCAGGGGTTCCTGTGTATAATTAGTATTGCAAATTGTGTATTCATGCTACACGAATAACAGTTCGACGTATTCCGATTCTTCTTTCATAACATTTTATCTATAGAAAATGTAGCATCTTTTTATAGATTAAATAACATCTACTGGAGAAGTTGATAGAAAGATGCAATTATAAATAATTGTTAATAAATCGTATCCACAATTGTAATTCAAATTAACAGTAAGTTTATAAATATATATTCCCCATTTATTGAAATGTTTAAGTTTATGATTCTCTGAATGCTATTATTTATGCATGTATGAGTATATTAACGCAGCTATACAATGGTTGCTGGCTACGTGCGCTATTTTTAGAATGACACTACTGTTTCTGGAATGTGATGAACTCGCTAGAATCAATGGGCTACATGGAACGGCAACACTGTGAATGAGATTCATGAATGGGAACAGCGCACAATTGCTATTTATAGGGCATCCGCTTATATAAATGTAGGCTAAACAAAATAGTTATTTCGTTACGTGAATGAATATAGCATTCTGTTTATGGCATACAATGAGAAAATACGTTCATAATTAGCCTCAGTTCTAGAGTACATGTTGAAGATATGTTTATAACTTCATTTTAACCGCTTATGTTAACAATTATGTAAATTTTTAATCCCCAAAAGTATGCAACAGTTATTGGTATACGTTAAACCATTGTTTGAAGTTTGCATTCCCTAGAATTAGAAAATTTGCCCAATTCTATTGGCATTCAATTTTCCCGCTGCATAATTATTGCAAGAAAATCTGGGTCAAAAGTGATCTTAGACAGCTACGCAAAAAAAATACAATAAATCTGCAAAAATGTTAGCTAGAGTAATCAGACTAAGTCTTGTCATTCATCTGCACCATTAAAGGCACTATGTCATCAAAAAGGGCCTCAAGGGGGAAATTTCATAAAAAAATCTGAAATTTATATAATAATTCCAGCATATAATAACGATTTAAACAGAGCATATATACGGGAAACGAATGCGCGCATTCTGGGGTAAAAATCATTTCATAATATGGGTTGTTTTTGTTTTACCCTTTTTCTGTTTACATTTTGACACCAGAATTGTGAGTATCTTGATAACCATAGTTTACACACTATTCCTTACCAAGCCTGATAGCGCAGTTGGTAAAATCAATGTCTACTGTCATTTCTTCGTATGGCTCCTAAGTCGTAAGTTCAAATCCCGCTTGGGGATTGAATTTTTCAGACTTTTTTGGTATTTTGTTTGTATCAAATATCTCATAGTGTATTATATTATTTATTTATTTACGACAATCACGTGAGTACAGCGCTTTTCTATCATATGATATTAATTATAGTGAGATAAGATGCCAATTTTTAGTTGAAATTTTAGTTTAATACCTGTAACAGTATTGAGATATTTCAGTTAAAATTCAAAATTTCTAAACAAAAAATAACACACAGTTATGTCTCATGTCATATATCTGCATTGTGTTGCCATTAGCAAGTATTCCTAGTTTTAGTTCAATATCTTTAATGCTATTCAATGTATTGGACTTCATGAAAAATTTCAAACAAATTCTAAGAAATAAAAAAAAATTGCATTTTTCATTGATTAAAGGGCAACTCTGGAGAAAATTGACTGGCCCAAGTGAAACTTGATGTGCATCACCACAATATGTTGGTTCATATTTATTTTAAGTTTCATGGAATTCTACCAGCCAGTTACTGAGAAATGAAGGACAGACAAAATTTTGCATTTTTCATTAAATAAAGGGCAATAACTCTGGAGAAAACTGACCGATCCATGTAACACTTGACGTGCATTAACCAACTATGTTCTTTCATCATTATGTTAAGTTTCATGGAATTCTACATGCCAGTTACAAAGAAATGGCAGCAGACAGGACAGCATGACAGACGGGCAGAAGGAAGGACGGACAGAAAGACGCCATTCCAATATCACCTCCCGATTTCATCGGTGGGAGATAATAAAGATTACTATTTAATCCACCGATTTAGTTAACTGTTTAATTCTTCTGATGCGTTTTTTTGTTGTTGTTGTTAAATGAAACCATTAAATATATTTGTGAGGTAGAATACTATACAGTAGAAATTTCTATAACATTTCAAAAACTACATGTCCACAAGGTCAACCCTCTTTATCAACCCGGCTGCCTTGGAGTGAATATACAACGCAAATATGACATTGAGCCAGTACCAGCCACTAGGGGTGTCCCGATATACCGGTATATTGGTTTATTGCAATATTTAATTCAGAAATAAAATATTGCAATATGAATGTACATACTGATATATTGCAATATTAATGTGGTATTTTTCAGTTGTGTGTTCTGTCCTGTTAATACTTTGATTCCACCACTTGTGACTAAATACAAATATGCTTATTGTCAATTACAAGCCAGTACCATTTATAATGTTAATAGTTTTATAGGGGTGATGACCAAAAGCCGGACCATAAAAGACTGTACAGACGATCAATAATTTCCATTTATTTTCGGTATATGTATTCTCTTAAAATGGTTATGCTTAACAACAAATTTAACCTGATACATTGTTTCCAGTTATAACGTTCATAGTAATGTTATTAATCTAAAGATTATTAACACATAACTACAAACGTCGCAATATATTGCAATAAATATCGCGATAAATTAAAAAAATACCACAATCTATCGCAATATGGATTTCTCCATTTTGTGACACCCCTACCAGCCACCAGCATCACCATTTCCTGCCAAGTTTGGATAAATCAGCTAAGCAGTTTCAAAGAAGTTGTCTGAAGCAATTGTCGACAATGAACAATGGCCCACGAACAATGGCCACAGACGATGGGCGGTGACCAACCACAATAGCTCACAGTGCTCAGGTGAGCTAACAATAAATAGTATTAAACTAGAACTAAAACCGTTCCAAGCACGTTACAATAATGTTTTCCAATTACCAGTATCGCAGCGCCAGCATTTAGTCTGATTAAGTTGGTGATCTTCAGAAGGAGTGACGATGTGAACTTGTCCACGTAGGAAGAGATCTTGACGGCACTACAGTTTCTAGGGCTTCAGATGATGCCTGAATTGGTCTGGGTTTGAACCACTTTATACACACTGATAACGTCAACAGCTGAAAACAAACACAATAATTATAATTTCACTATTGTGGCCTGCGTCTTCACAAAAATATGGGGCAAATAAATATGCACACAATTCCACTTAAACATGAGCAAACAATTTCACGATTCCACTTTCACCATTATTTGCAACCATTTAAGTGCTTTCATTATCAATTTACAATTCTCCTGCATATACAAACACCTCAAACAATTTATGTCCTACTGCATAACTTACCCGATAACTTCTTGCAACTGAGCAAACTGGGGGTCAGCCATTTAGATTTTTCAATAAATTCCGATGCAAGTATGCCCTTTTAAAAATATCCTGCAAACATGGTGTTCAGAGTAAGGAATCCTCATGTAAGAATTTTACGTGCAGGATGGCTTGATGTATAATGACGTCATCTTATTTTCGTGATGTCATTTTATGTTTTTCATGTTATTTAGTGTGTTTTTTTAGTATATCTTCAAAAGAAAGCTAGAAAATGACGGAAATGATGGGTTAAATAGAAAACAAGCATTACTGTTCAATATAGATAACTTTATCTTGCTCCGCTCGAACATCAGAAGCGGTCGCCAAGGCTCGCGAATCCGGTGTTCTAAGCCTCGCAAGATAAACTTCTCTATATTCAACACTAACCTAGTATTCTCTATGCGCATGGTGGCTCCACACACACAGATTTCACATTGGGCACATTTTCGAATTTACTTAGCATGCAATTCAAGACACAAACACTCAAACCTGATACTTAACATTTCAAAATGCTGCTCAGTTGCACAGTATCCCTTATTGTCAGAACCCACGTTCACTTAAATACGCTATGCTTCTTGATCAGACCGCGGGAGATTACGCAAGCAAAACTTGCATAATTAATGAGACATACATTATTAAAACAGACAGGGTGTATATTTGCTTTTATTGTTTACTGTTGTCCTGCATGTGGTCCATCAAGAAATTCGAAAATAGGCAGATAGAACGTTGGCAGTGAACCGATACAAAATTATTAAACCATAAATTCCATGCGTGAACGTACACGCGTAAGTATGTTATTGAGCAGTGTATACACAGTGGCTTAGTGGCTTAGTTACCGGTCAACTGATAATTCACCGAACCGGGTTTTGCCACGAATAGTTTAAACTCCTCCCCTGCTATTGTTAAAGGATTAATTTCCATTCATCGAAAATCACAAACATTACCTTGTGCTTTTTTTAAATATCACAAACATTACGCACATGCTCATTTGTATGAAATAGTTTAACCGCTAAAGTGCAACAAGGCAGTCCAAAGGACAGCTATATCCCCCGCCATGATCCTTCATTAGCTTTTAAAGGTGACTTTGAAGGTCAGCTTGTGGCTCATTAATATTCATGAAAACGAACATTTGACAGCCAATTCTTCTATGGTATATCATGAAGTAGTAACTGAATATATACTGTGTGTTCCAACTATGTTTTAAGAAATTTCTCCCTTGCTAATTTGAATATTTAACTGTAACTGTTAAGTCCACCCTTGCCATAGGCATACACTTGCAGTGTTGAAGCCAAATATTAGCTTACTGTAACCGCTGGTGATACCCTATTAGAATAATTATACTGTACCGCAGACTTCTCCCAAAGAAAAGAAATGCAAGAGAATGAACAAGTCATTAAAACAACTGAATTTTTAGCTGCAAACATCAAAAAGTGGATGTCAAGGCTTCATGATAATATGCATTATATTAAATGAATATTTTTTTATTTATTTATGTGTTGTGCCCACCTGCTGGCAGTTGCAATGCGGCTGTGTCATACACTTGGATGCTGCCAGTATGGGACTGTCGCTGTCTACAATCTGTACTTTGTGGTCCACAGAAGAATGCACTATGCCCTACAAATCGCCATGAAGATTGTTGATCGTAACATCGATACTGTCTGAGGAAGATTTTCTAAACAACCATCACTGTTACTGTTCCAGGCATGATCAAAAGTCAAGTCTTCAGCTGTGTTCACTGTTTAGGTCAGAACCTGGCTACGACAACTGTCCTGGGATATGTCCTCAAGTTCTGGTACCGAATTGTCATTGTCAAAGATGAGGGTCGACTCTGCGACTCCAGAATTGGTGAAGGCTTTCAAATACACTGTCCCTGAGCCACCACTTTCAGAGAAACCCTTGCCTCTTCATGTTTTGAAAGCTCCCCTGAAGTCGTGGTGTTGCTGATCCACACCGCAATACGACCTCTTCCTGCCAGCTACTTTACAACGGCAAAAGCAAACATAAGTAAAAAACAGTCACCATAATGGCTTTGTTAAATTTGGAGTTAAGTATAACTTAAATCAAGACTTTCATTAAGAGCTATAATTAAAGAACTGCAAATTTCAGATCAAAATTTAAATAAAGGCTAACACGCTAACCACTAGCCTAATGAGGCTTGCATTCTATAATGTGTTTTTGCATTGACCTTTCAAAGGTGGTGATCCCAGTGTTATCCATTATTCATTTTGGTGTATTTTTTGTTTGATGTTGTCAGTTGTTTACATGTGCATGTTAAGTGAATAATTCTGGGCTAAGTGTGGCGCCAATGAAACTGTGTAATTTGAACGCTATGTATGTAATGTACAATTGTGTTTTTTAAACAATAAACAAAGAGCGTTACAAACGCTTTATAATTTTTGACAATTTAAAAATTGTTTATTCAAAAAGGACACATTCTTTAGAGTGCATTTCTGTATCAGTAGTGTTATCTCGCTTCTTTGTATTAAGTGTATAGTTTTCTTTTTGGAGTTCGTGACGACAAGTTTAGAAAATGTCAATTTATCAATCTTTGAAAAGGTCCCTTTAAAGCGGAATATGTTGGTAAAAATTAAACTTTGCAGAAATTGTTTGTAATGGACATATTACCAATAAAAATACACACAAAAAAACGCATTGAAGTCGGTAAAATAATAACGTTTTGGTAACTTTTTTATGGTATAGTTATCTGTAAGCGATACCTGGTGATGCCTCTGGAGTAAATCAGCATGTACATTAGTGTATATTCCGTTCGTACAAAGTGTTTTCGCACATAAGTCATTATCAAATGCCTTTCGTAAATAAGAAACAGTTTTCAGTCGAATAAACGTCATTAACGTTCATTAGAACTAATGTCAATTTAAGATGCATTGAATTATATTCTATGGACTGTGGCTTTAACTCTGCTAATAATTATATAACATGTTTTCTGTTTATTTACATTTAGTTTTATTATGGTTAAGTTTATATGTTTATACATGTTTATATGTACTATACTAAAGGAAACTGAAGATTGAAGACAAAATACAATCACTGGTTGGATTGGACAACCATTGTGTCGGCCAACAGATGACATAATTACCAAATATTAATTGGAGAGTACGGTAGCGTGGCATCCAGAAGCCTGTTTCTCTAGAAGTTCCGTCTCTGTCTATGGCATATCCAAACTGTTCCAAAGGTCCCGATCCCAGCGCATACTAAAAAACAACAAGAGCCACTTGTATAACAGCTATGACCCCTTTAGTTTAAAAGCAATCTTTAAAATATCAAATTTGGTGATGATTGGATGAGAACTGTTGTACAACTGCTTAAATGGCTAACTTCAGATAAATCAAGGGCCATAACTTCCTGGGCTAATTTGTCTCATCATCAAACTTTGCTAAGATATAATAACCTCAAAGATGTGCCCTATGTAAAGATTTTCATCAAGTTCGGAGAAGATCAGATAAAAACTGCTGAACATCGAGAGCAGAAGCAGCTAAAAAGTGTATTTTTAGTTAATTTAAGGGCCATAACTCTACACTTCCTAACATGATTTTGTTGATTATTGAACTTGACCAAAATATTATGCTCACAAAGATGTTCAGGATGTTTGGTGACGCTCTGATGTTGGACTTAATGAGAGGCAATGAAAGTTGTTTACCGACAGACAGACCAATCGGCCAACGAACTGACGTAATTAGCAAACCAAAATACCGCACCATCTTTGATGGGGGGGATAATAATATAAACAACTATAACAACAAGAGCTGTCAGAGGACAGCGCGCTTGACTTCCTGTACTTGTCAGAGCTATAGGCATTTATTCTAAAACAAACTGTTTGGATAGTAGGGTCCAATTAAACAAAGTTAATTTCATTCTCAAGTTACTGAGTGGAAAGCACTGTTCTAATGTTTGAAACAGTGACGTTGATTCCACCCACCCCATATGCAATCTCATGCAAAGTCTCGCTATACGGTATTCATAAATGAAGCTTCATTAAAATATTTCAATTTCTTCTCAATTTATTAAGCAGAAGCTGTTTTTTTCTGGTTTTAGCATCAGTGACCTTGACACCACCCACCCCAAATGCAATCCCGAGTGAAGTATTGCTTTAGGGTATCTATGTATGAAGAATCATTCTCAAGTTAAAGAGTGGAAACAAAAGTTGAATCCGCCACCCCACCCACAGGAATGTAAAATTTCTAAGTGTTGAAAGGCCCATAATTTTGAAAAATGGCAAACTTGAGTAACCAAACCTGGCCTAAAGGTTCATTGTTACATGAGGAATAAACATTTTCAGTTTGAACAAGAAATATGGAAATCCCACAAAAAACATTTGTTTTGAACGAAATGCATTAGTCAGCACAAAAATAATTTTTTAGTACTGGTGACCTTGACCCCACAAACCGCGTATGCAATCCCAAGCGAGGTCTAGATAAAAGGTATCTACATATGAAGTTTCAATAAAGTATTTGAATGTCTTCTCAAGCTATTGAGCAGAAACTGTTCGTCTTTTTTTAGTAACGATGACCTTGACCCCACCCCCCCATATGCAATCCCAAGCGAGGTCTAGATCCAAGATATCTATGTATGAGGTTTCATTAAAATATCTCTATGCATTATCAAGTTATTGCGCGGAAACCTTTTATTATTTTCAGTAACGATGACCTCTACCTTGACCCCATCCACCCTATATGCAATCCCTAGCGAGGTCTCAATATAAGGTATCTATTTATGAAGTTTCATTAAAATACCCCAATGCGTTTTCAAGTTACTGAGCGGAAACCGTTCATCTACTTCAACAGTAGTTAATGTACTTTAACTGTAACAGTGACCTTGACCCCACCAACCCCATATGCAATCTCAAGCGAGGTCTTGCTATAAGGTATCTATGTATGAATTTTCATTAAAAAGCTAAATCCGTTCTTGAGTTACAGAGCGGAAACAAAAAGATGATGCCGCCACTACTCCGGCACGCCCGCCAAACGACATACCCCAATCTAATAACCAAAAAAATTGGTTAATGAAATCCCTAAACCCATTTCTGACAAATTAGCATACCCAAAAACTTTAACCTATTCAAAAAGATCTCAATGTAAAATGTCTATGTCTAAAAATCCCATTATTTTGACAAATTGCAAACCACAGTTACCAAAAATGTCCTACGGGTTCATTTAAATATAAGTAATCGTTCCTAGACCAGATTACAGAAAAAAATTATACTAAATTGGATGCAGACGTCGGGCCAAGTAGAATAGCTTGCCTTTTCTTTGAAAAGTCGAACTACAAACAGTTGTAGTAACGTTAAACGATAAAAACTATTTGCAGTCTTGAAACATGCCCACTTGCCCGAAGCCCCGCACAACAAATATATTAAGGGAAGAAAAACACTTGAACTGTCTGCTCGAAAGAGCAAGTAGAAAGCATGCATTTTTCAAAAATACAACAATGTCCAGGAAATGCACTGAAATATATATCATATTAATGTTATTTTCTTTTCATATGACTACATTTAAATACAATGAATGTTAAATTAAACATATTTTAAAGGACAACACTTATTTTTGATGAAACTTAACAGTTTTTTTTTCTTCGTCAAAAAATACACAACAACATTCTTTATACAGTATAAAGCAAATTTTATTGTATACATATTTTGTAATCTTAACCATTATCTATACCGTTCATGACTGCGACAGAACAAACAACTACATCAAAATGCACACTTAAAATACCCTGCTATTTGGCTATACAGCTGTAGTCCCACTGTCCATTCTTGCTGTCCACAGCATCTTCTGTAACATCTACTCTCACAAACCAGCCCAGCCCGCACACCCTGTAACCATGTCAACCACAGATATTATGCCTTTGGTGTGGTGCAAACTCTCTTAAAGGAACTTGTTCAGAGATTTTTGTAATTTTGAAAAATGCATTTAAGCAAAAACTAAAGCATTTGTAGTAAAGAACTCAGAATTAGATCAAAAATATAGCATTTGTAGTAAAGAACTCAAATTTCGATAAAAACTAAAGCATTTGTAGTAAAGAACTCAAAATTAGATTAAAACTAAAGCATTTGTAGTAAAGAACTCAGAATTAGATCAAAACTTAAGCGTTTGTAGTAAAGAACTCAGAATTAGATCACAACTAAAGTATTTGTAGTAAAGAACTCAAAATTGGATCAAAACTAAAGCATTTGTAGTAAAGAACTCAAAATTAGATCAAAACTAAAGCATTTGTAGTAAAGAACTCAAAATTAGATCAAAACTAAAGCATTTGTAGTAAAGAACTCAAAATTAGATCAAAACTAAAGCGTTTGTAGTAAAGAACTCAGAATTATATCAAAACTAAAGCGTTTGTAGTAAAGAACTCAGAATTAGATCAAAACTAAAGTATTTGTAGTAAAGAACTCAAAATTAGATCAAAACTAAAGCATTTGTAGTAAAGAACTCAAAATTAGATCAAAACTAAAGCATTTGTAGTAAAGAACTCAAAATTAGATCAGGCAAATGAACTAAAAGGCAAAGTGGTCCCTTCACCTGGGTTTGAACCTATGTCTTCTGGATCAAAAGTCTGTCACACTAACCACTAATTTAGATGGACTTGTACACCTTTTGCTGTATCTGAACAATATGCAATTTTTAGACGTGTTTTCAGAACTTCCAGCAAAAATAACAGAAGGATTCTAATGATTCAATGGTTTAGTGGTACAAACAATGCATAATTTTATCCAATTCAACAGATTATTATTCACAAACAACACCTTAATAGTATTTTATTTATATTTTGTGTGTCAGGAGTGTACTACTACTACTACTTGTAACAACTACATATAACTACTAACACTAACTACTACAACTACCACTACAAATACCACTACTACTAACTTATGCTACTAACTACTTCTACTAACTATTACCACTTCTACTTCTACTACCACAACCACTACCACCACTACAACTACCACTATTACTACCATTACAACTACCACCACTGCCACTACCACCACTACCACAACCATTACAACTACCACAACCATTATAACTACCATCACCACAACCACCACTACAAGTACCACCACCAAAACCACCACTACAACTACCACCACTACTACTATTGCTACAACTACCACTACAAGTGCCACCACTACCACTACCATTACAACTACTACTACCACTGCTATTACTACCACAACCACTACTACTATCACAACTTCCACCACTACCACTAGTACTACTAACTACTGCCACTACTACTACTACAACCTCTACTACTACCACTTCCACCACTACCACTAGTACTACTACCTTAACTACTGCCACTACTACTACTACAACCTCTACTACTACCACTTCCACCACTACCACTAGTACTACTAACTACCTTAACTACTGCCACTACTACTACTACAACCTCTACTACTACCACTTCCACCACTACCACTACTAACTACTGCCACTACTACTACTACCACTTCCACCAGTACTACTAACTACCTTAACTACTGCCACTACTACTACTACTACAACCTCTACTACTACCACTTCCACCACTACCACTAGTACTACTAACTACCTTAACTACTGCCACTACTACTACTACAACCTCTACTACTACCACTTCCACCACTACCACTAGTACCACTACTAAATCATCAATAGATATACATGGCATACTACTTCTCCTTTTTATTTGTGACAAAACTAAAATGCATTAGCATTAGCATTTAATGTTTTCTTGTAGTATTGATCCGTACCACAATGTTTAGTTAGCTACCAATATTGATTCTAAAATTCAGGTTTCAAAAAATATATTGAATACCGCTCTGAAATCCTAGATCGTTGACATTCCATTCAGAAATTTTAGATAAAATTTCCTGATACTTAATTGGTGATATATTAAAATAATATTTAAAACTATAACCAAAAGTCCACAAGTCAAGAAAATTCTTCAAACCTGAAACATCCTGGCAATACGCTCATCTCCTCTTAGCACTGAAGACTTCAAGCAAGTTTCACTGACTGCACCAGTGGTTGCTGGGCAATAGTCTGGACAAGAATGGTACATTGACTTAGCACTGAAGACTTAGCACTGAAGACTTAGCACTCAAGACTTCAAGCAAGTTTCACTGACTGCACCAATGGTTGCTGGGCAATAGTCTGGACAAGAATGGTACATTGACTTAGCACTGAAGACTTAGCACTGAAGACTTCAAGCAAGTTTCACTGACTGCACCAGCGGTTGCTGGGCAATAGTCTGGACAAGAATGGTACATTGACTTAGCACTGAAGACTTAGCACTGAAGACTTCAAGCAAGTTTCACTGACTGCACCAGCGGTTGCTGGGCAATAGTCTGGACAAGAATGGTACATTATTAATTATATACTATATGCAGCAATAATAAAAGGCACATAACTCAAACAAGAGCTGTCAGTGGATGGAATGCTTGACTTACCGACCCTAAATTTTTTAGCGATTCAGATTGTCAGATTATAGATAATTTTAAATGTTTTTGTACCAAAATGAATCGAAGAAAGTTAAAGAAGAGGGCCCTGAGGGCCCTAGGACGCTCACCTGAAACCTTGTAACCCAATTGGAATTTGCATCCCCGAGGCGTGGCTTATTTTTTATCCCAGGGGCATAATGTTGTAGGTGTATCGAACGTTTTTAATTAAATAAATATATTTATATAATAAATATATTTTTTATGTATTGATTGGATTGGATTACGTTTATTTAATTTGATATATTAAATAATTGTTGCGTAGAAATTGGGCATTTAGTTGTAACTGTAAATTTATCAATAGTAGTTGGATAGACTAGTATTTTTAAACAGTTTTAAATATAAATAATTTTATTATTTGTTACACATGAATGTTTAATAGTTGTTTAAATATAATTTCTACCATATTTAATATAAACATTTGTAAACACACACGTCATATTGTTGATTATTTTGCTGAGATTGCCACAACAACCAGTAACCGCCATCGATTAATTTGTCGTGAGATATTTCAAGCGTTGCTTTGCATGTGATGTTTGAATTTAACAATGTCGAGGACGACATTTCCGCAGAGGGGGAAATGTGTTGTAGGTGTATCGAACGTTTTTAATTAAATAAATATATTTATGTAATAAATATATTTTTTATGTATTGATTGGATTGGATTACGTTTATTTAATTTGATATATTAAATAATTGTTGCGTAGAAATTGGGCATTTAGTTGTAACTGTAAATTTATCAATAGTAGTTGGATAGACTAGTATTCGTTTTAGTAATTGACTAGTTGTCAATACGTTGAGTAGTGAACTGTTTTTACTTTTACTAACACTTTAATTGGCTGTTCACGCATGATATGATTCACTCATTCATATCCGAATGCACCGACGTCTTAGTCAATTATCATTCGTAACATTTGATTTGGAGAATCAACATATATGTATATGATATTTCATCATATATATAATACTATTTATTATAGGTAACTATGAACTTTAATATATCTTTTTCTATTGATATATGACTTTTGTATTTTTGTATTTGTTCTGTTATAATATCTGTATTCATATTCTATATATTCGATTTATTTCGTTTCACCGTCGGAACACATTGCTTGAAATGTAATGGCCATGAATTATTATAAGATCTTTATGAATTGTGATTTCGTAACATTTGATTTGGAGAATCAACATATATGTATATGATATTTCATCATATATATAATACTATTTATTATAGAAACTGCATTCCGTCGTTGTTGTTGAAAGAACCCGAAAACAGCTACCGGCAACAATAATATGAACAATCTTGAACAACCTCTGGGCCTTGCGGTTTCAGGTAGATTTTTAAAGTAACGTTGCTATTTTTAAAGTCTATATAAAGCTGTGACCCCTCGGGGTGCCACAGAGTTGACCCCAGGGGCATACTTTGAACAATCTTTGGAGAGGACCACTATGCAATGTTACGTACCAAATATAGGAAAGCTGTGGGCTTCGCCATTTCAGAGAAGATTTTTAAAGTCATTTTGTCTATATAAGTCTATATAAACCATGTGATCCCCGGGGCGTGACCAGATTTGACCCCAGGGGCATAATTTAAACAACATTTGTAGAGGACCACTATACGGCTGTACATACCAATCATGAAAACTCTAGGCCTTGCGTTTCAGAGAAGAATTTTAAAGTCATTTTGCTATTTAAGTCTATATAAACCATGTGACCCCTAGGGGGTGGTCAGTTTTGACCCATGGGGCATAATTTTAACAATCTTTTGTAGAGGAACACTTGAGGATGTTACATACCAAATACAAAACCTCTGGGTCTTGCGGTTTCAGAGGAGAAGATTTTTAAAGACATTTTGCAAATAAAGTTGATATAAACCATGTGACCCATGAGGCATTACCAGTTTTAAAGTAACTTTGCTATTTAAGTCTATATAAAGCATGAGACCCGTCGGGGTGCCACCAGATTTGACCCCAGGGGCATTATTTGAACAATCTTTATAGAGGACTACTACTGTAAAATCATTTTATTTGTGGGACACTAATTTTTGTGGATTTCGTGGATAGACAAAACTACGAATTCAAGTGCTGACAAATAAATGACGCATCTGATACCAACCAGCAAGTCAGCTTGTTAAGCTTACTATGAGCAATTAAGACATCTATGTAAATTCAGGGATCTCACTAGGATTTGAAAATAGGAGTCCTGGAAGGTTTGTTTAAGGTCATTTCTTGTTCATCAGGTGTTAATAATATGCCAATTTATTCAGTTAAAGAGGTATACATTGAGATGAACCACTTTAATTTTTTTTCTAACTTGTTCATCCTTACATGATGAAACCTCCATTGCTGCAATTTTTGAAGTCCTCAAACGTCCATGGTTGCAATTTTGTAAGTCCTGTGACAAAAACTGGGAGTAAATTACTCCTAAACTTCCCTTAATGCAAGCCCTGGTGGATGTTTTTTTTTCAAAATTTGAAATCCACGAAATTGTCGTTTTTAAAGAAACCACGACATTTCATACCGACAAATTTATATACGTTTACAGTACATGATGCTACATACCAAATAAGAAACCTCTGGGCCTTGCGGTTTCAGAAAAGAAGATTTTAAAAGACATTTTGCTAAATAAGTTTATATAAACCATGTGATCCCCTGGGCGTGGCTAGTTTTGACCCCACGTGCATAATTTGAACAATCCTTGTAGAGGACCACTTGAGGATGTTACATACCAAATATGAAACCTCTGGGCCTTGTGATTTCAGAGTAGGAGATTTTTAAAGTCATTCTGCTATATATTCTATATAAACCATGTATATATATTCATTACTACAGAAAGATGTGGCAAACTGATTGAAAACATAAAGGTTTTGATAGTGAATTACAGGTTTTACAGGTTTTCAAGGAAAAATAAAGGTTTTAAAGGATTTTCCACAAAATAAAGGTTTTTAAAAGTTTTAAAGGTTTCACTAGGAGTCCTGATAATTTGAACAAACTTTGTTAAGGAACACTAAAGGATGTTACCCGTCCCTAAATCTGCCACACTTTGTTGCCTTTTTCCACACATTTCTGTGGAAAATGTGTGGAATAGAGTGGTAATAAGTGGAATTAGTTGGCAAAGAGCGGAATTCCACTATTTTTATTCGGTTATGCCACAGGAGTGGCAAATTTGCCAGCATTTACCACATTTAAGAAATGGAAAACATGTGGCATTCTGTGGAAATTTGGACTTGTATTTTTGTGTCTGTGGCAAATGACTGGTAATGTGTGGAAATAATGGACTTGGTTTTTTTCGTGGGTGTATCATGAGTGGCAAAAATACTTAGAAGATATGTTATGTGGAAATCAGTGGAAAATGGGACTTAGTAATTTTTTTGTTACCTCATGAATGTTATTGGAGGATACAAATTCAGTGTTTGTTAAGTGAAAGTTACTGTTTTTGTTTGTTGCTTAACATAGGATTCAACATGATGCAATTTATATAATAAATCAATCAAACAATCAGTAGAACAATGCATTTTTTTATTTATGTATACTTAAATATAATACAAATTAAAATACAGTTTTATCTTCAACACTTGAAATAGCTAAATAAACTATAAAATAAAATAACATTTCATCAAAAATTGTGTTGAAGTTTAAGACCATGAAAAATATATTATTTGCAATAAATGAGAAATTTAATTAAATAAACGGTCTCACATTAAACTTATTAGAAATTTATACAAGTTGAAATTTCTTGACCCAGTTCCAGCTGTGTAAGAACTAGTTATACTCCATTCAGACATTTGGCAGCAGTTAAATGCAAAAATTGGCACACAATCTGATAAGCACTGACCACCAGCTGTGGTCTGCTACAGAATTTGGAACCTTCTTCCTTGCTACAAAGCATCTGCTTATCTATTGGTCAACACTTACACAGACTTCCTGATTGGTTCATTTAAACACAGGAAGTTTATCTTTGAATTTGAAAACATGAGTAGTGTTTTAGCAACTTGTTTACCTAAATTGTAGTGAAATAAAGCAAGTTATGGACTTTAATTGTAAATTTAAAGTTATGCTGAAATACTGACATTAATGGACATTCTGTTAAGAAACAATGTGGATGTGGAAATCAACATTTAGTGTTGTGAAACTTGCTGGTACAGGACTTCAGCTCTTTGGTTTATTGGAATAGCAAAACAACTAATGGTTTGTATGTTTTGTTTGTATTTCCTTAAATTTCTATTTTTATGATACCATCATAACAATATTTGTTTTTTGTCTGGTTAGTGTTTTAACAAATTCAATAAATACTGAAACCATTGCATGATTTTGTTTAAGTTCACAAAATAGGCAATGCAGTCAAACCATTGTTTAAGTATCTTACAGAACCATAGGCGTGTGTATTCTATTGCTAAATAAATTCTTAGGTAAAGAATTGGAATGTTGTTATTTTAGAGTATTCATTTAGCTATTACAATTCTACAGAAGAATAAATAAATAATTGTGTATCTAATCAATGTATGTTAAATATTGGTATTTAATAATCATAAATTGAGTCAAATTAAACTGTCTTCCAATAACATACATTGTCTAAACTTTACATATGACAATAGAATAAATATAACAAAAACATTTCTTACTCATATGCTCTCACAACAGTCTAAGTTTTATAAATGTTACCCTATAAAATAATTTATACGATAACATGCATCATAAATAATTATTTATGGATGTAGTTTAGAAGAGTTCACTATTTGATGCATAAGTGGGCAATGGTTTGTGCAAAAATACATATTGCTTACATTTGTATTGCAGACTTTGCCATGAAGTATCATTCAAGGACAAGAAATGATGACATTCAGGAGGATTTTCAGCACTCTCTGAAGCACTGGAGACTTTACATATTAATTTACTACAAAACATTAATGAACTTTGATCTATGTATCTAAGTATATTAATCAACTTCTCATAAATTCTATTGTAATGACTCAAATGTGCATACATGTACATAATAAAGCATACATTGTGGTCACTCTTATGTGTTAACATATATTAGATTTTATGTTTTTTTCTATTCAGGTGACAGCATATTATCAATCAATCAGTTGGCAGAGGCAAAGCCACCAATTTTCACCATTTTCCACTATCTGTGGCAAAGAGTGAAAAATTTGCCACTGTGGTATTTATTGCCACAAAAAGTCTGGCATTAAGTGGAAAAGTGTCTAAATACTCCACTTGTTTCCACATATTGTGGCAAATACATGGAAATTAGTGGCATTTAATGGAAATTGCATTTGCCACTAAAAGTCTGGCAATAAGTGGAAAAGTGTCTAAATACTCCACTTATTTCCACATCTTGGGGCAAATAAGTGGAAATTACTGGCATTAAGTGGAAATTGAATTTGCCACTGAAGGTCTGGCATTTAGTGGAAAATTGTCTAAATACTCCACTTATTTCCACACTGTGTGGCAAATGAGTGGAAATAAGTGGCATTTACTGGAAAACATGTATGCCCAAGTTCTGCTCATTTTTTTTTCAATTCACCATACTAAGTGTGGCATTTAGTGGAAAAGTGTCTAAATACTCCACAAACTGGAAATTTGTGGCAGTGTGGCAGATTTAGGGACGGGTACGTACCAAATATGAAACCTCTGGGCCTTGCGGTTTCAGAGAAGAAGATTTTTAAAGCCATTTTGCTATATATTCTACATAAACCATGAGACCCCCGGGGCGTGGCCAGTTTTGACCCTAGGGGCATAATTTGAACAATCTTTGTAGAGGACTACTTGAGGATGTTATATACCAAATATGAAACCTCTGGGCCTTGTGGTTTCAGAGGAGAAGATTTTTAAAGTCATTTTGATATATATTCTATATAAACCATGTGACCCCCGGGGCGTGGCCGGTTTTGACCCCAGGGGCATAATTTGAACAAAGTTTGTAAAGGACCACTAAAGGATATTACATACCAAATATGAAACCTCTGGGCCTTGCGGTTTCAGAGATCATTTTTAAAGTCATTTTACTATATATTCTATAAAAACTATGAGACCCCCGGGGCGTGGCCAGTTTTGACCCCGGGGCATAATTTGAACAATCTTTGTAAAGGACCACTATAGGATGTTACATAACAAATATGAAACCTCTGAGCCTTGTGGTTTCAGAGGAGATTTTAAGTCATTTTGCTAAATATTCTATATAAACCATGTGACCCCTGGGGCGTGGCCAGTTTTGACCCCAGGGGCATAATTTGAACAATCTTTGTAGAGAACCTCTAAAGGATGTCACATATCAAATATGAAAGCTCTACACCTTGCGGTTTCCTAGATTTTTAAAGTTTTCACTTTTTAAATCAATTTTCACCTCTGGTGACCTACATATTCAGCGGACCAGTATTTGAACAACTTTGAAAGAGGTCCACCCAAGGATCATTCCTGTGATATTTGGTGAAAATCTGCCAAACGGGGTTTAGGAGGACATGTTGTTTGAATGAAAAGCTGACGGCGCACGCACACACGCATGCACTCACAATGGACAACAGGGGATCACAAAAGCTCATCATGAGCACTTTGTGCTAAGGTGATATTAAATAAACAAGAGCTGTCGGAGGAAAGCGCGCTCGACTTTTCTTGTGCTTTTCAGAGTTTCTGGTATTTTTTCTAAAACAAACTGTATAGTAGGGGCAAATTCAACAAATCTAATTTTGTTCTCGAGTTACTGAGTGGAAGCTTTTTTCCAAATTTCAAAACAGTGACCTTAACCCAACTAACCCATATGCAATCTCATGCAATGCCTCATTATACATTTTCTATAAACTGAATTTTATTAACATGTTTCAAATTGTTCTTGAGTTATAAAACATTTTCTATTTATAGTAACAGTGACCTTGACCCCACCCAACCCACCACAAATGCAATCCCAAGTAGTGTTGCTTTATGGTATTTATGTATGAAGATTGATTCTCAAGTTAGAGAGTGGAAATCAAAAGTTGACGCTGCCATTTCACCCACTTTAAATTTTTTAAGTGTAAAAATGCCCATAGTTTTGACAAATTTCAAACTAGTAATCAAAATTGGCCTACGAGTTCATTTTAATATTGGGAATAAGTGTTCTAAGATTGAATGAAATCCCTCGAGCCATTCCTGAGAAACCAGTTTACCAAATAACTTTAACCTATTCATATAGCTTCTTTGTAAAATTTCTATGTGCAAAAACGCCCCATAATTTTGACAAATTTCAAACTAGATTTATCAAAATTGGCCTAAGAGTTCATTTTAATATTGGGAATAAGTGTTCTACGTTTGAATGAAATCCCTCAAGCCATTCCTGAGAAACCAGCTTACTGAAAAACTTTAACCTGTCCATATAGCTTATCCCAACCATACCAAACTTTTTTGAGACTGTTGCCGAAACACACAACTGATCGTTTTTGGCCCTACAGTATAACTTATTCATCTGCCTTTCGACAAAAGAGCCATTGTTTTGAAGTATCAAACCTTTGATAAATAAGAGCCTTTAAAATACTTAATCCTGAGAAATTGAACTACAACTGCTACTAGACAAATTTACTGGAATTTGAAAACTTGTTTACAGTTGGCAAAATCAATTTTCTGTATTACCCATTCTGTTCCCAAGCATGTGCAAACAAGGGAAATTTTGCAAAAATGTACAATATATTTACTGTACAGAAAGGCGCTATGTAAGCGGTACCAGTACTTATATTTCTAAATGCCTACCAAAATGTCTGAAAATATTTGAAAACAAAGCATATTTTTCTCTGAGTAATAGGTGTCTGCAAAATCAATATGATTGGCTACTAACTCACAGTTTTTAGCACCAACATAAGTGGCAAACAGTATTTGACAAAAATGGACAAGCAAGGCCAGATTGAGTCGCACCTGCAGGGATTTTGAATGTGTTTGCCTGACACTGCATTACTAAATATACCTTCTCTACTGATCCTCGGATAAGACTTCTAATCAAGGTCAAGGATTCATCTTTAGGTCCTTTGCTCAGACACACCATCGGAAAATGATCGTTGCATCAGAGAGTGATCGTTGCATCGGAGGGTGATCGTTGAATCGGAGGGTGATCGTTGCATCGGAAAAGTGATTGTTGCATCGGAAAGTGATGATTGCACCGGAAAGTGATCGTTGCATCGGAAGGTGATCGTTGCATCGGAGGGTGATCGTTGCATCGGAAAAGTGATTGTTGCATCGGAAAGTGATAGTTGCATCTAAGATTGATCGTTGCATCGGAGAGTGATTGTTACATTGGAGATTGATCATTGCATGGGAAAGTTGTCGTTGCATCGGAGGGTGAACATTGCATCGGATAGTGATCGTTGCATTGGAGGGTGATCGCTGCATCAGAGGGTTATTGTTGCATGAAAGGTGATTGTTGCATCAGAGATTGATCGTTGCATCAGAGGGTGATCGTTGCATCGGAGAGTGATCTTTGCATCGGAGAGTGATCCTTGCATTTGAGCGTGATCGTAGATTCGGGGGGTGATCGTTGCGTCTGAGGGTGATCGTTGCATTGGAGGATGTTTGTAGCATCGGAGAGTGATTGCTGCATCGAAGGGTGATGGTTGTATCAGAGTGTGATCGTCGGACGGTGATCGTCAGTACATGAAACAGTAAAAGAAATTAGCTGTTTAGCCAAGCAAGCCTGAATTTCTATATATTTTCACTGGATAGCAAGAAAATATTACAGGTCAATTTATAAAAAATGTACCAGTGCAGGGTTTAGGGATTCTTCATATTTCATACAATGATAAAACAGAAGCAAACTTTGGAATACATAAAATATTGCCGAAATACCACTTTACATGTAAGTACTGGGTATGTAAGTTTATGACATGGATGTAATTAGACTAAACAGTTTGAACTTCAGATGAGTTATGGGTGACCACATTCAATTTTCCTGGAGGACAGGTATACAGATTGTTGGCGGAAGCCAATGGTCTCAAGTTGGGGTGATTTCGAAAGATTAAATTGCATGACCTACTTTTTACTTTGCTGGCTTTGAAGCACTAACAATCGATACCCTCAAATTTATACGCTCCATCGGCTATTTTGGCCCGCTCAGGATTAGTTGATGCATTTACTGTTATGCATATTATTGCATTAGCATTAACTAGTTTGCATACAAACCTATACATTCTACCAAGATGTTGGACGTTGGCAGTGTAACAATGAGTAGTTCGAATTGCAAAATGTCAATTCCATTCAAACAAATGTGTCCTTGCTGTTAAAAAATGTGTGCGCTCCATTTCCTTTTCTTTTGGGTTCTTTCCTTTTTTCGCTAACAGTCTTTCTACTCTATCAGCTTTTAGATTTATTACATTATCAAATGAAAATGTGATTGAGGAACTTTGTTAACCATTTCACCTAGTGACCTAATTTTTCAACCCATCCATATTCGTATCCAATCAGTTATACATATGCTGGATTCAGATTTTATTAAGGTTATCAACCTGACCATTCGAAGTCGGTAAACAAGTGATTGTCATTTAACCAAGTGACCTAGTTTCTGACTACGGTTGACCCATTTTTAACCATAACACATATTTTCTGGAGGACACAATAGGATTAACCTGTTATGAAAAATGTGGTTCCTAAAGATTTTTTGTGTTTAATTATTTGACCTACTTTTCTACCTTAGATGTACCTAGTGTAGAAAATAACAACTACATGCTATGTTGTCATTTGACCAGGTGACATAGTTTTTGCCCACAGATGATCAATATTTTACCATAACATAGATTCCATGAAGGCAACATTGATTATCGCCATTTAACCTTACCTGGTGAAAATGTGGGTCCCTGAGAATAAGCTTATATAATACTTGACCTGGAGACCTGGTTTGTGACACATCATGTTGTGTCCATTATGTACATGCAATTATTTATATTTACTGAGTATATCATCACAACAAAGTTTCATGGTGAACCAGTGAAAAACATTACCATGGTTATATTGTGGACGACAAACACAGAAGAGCCTCAGAAATTATCTGGCACTATCTGCCAGTGAACACAAACCAACTAAAAGTATGCTTAACCCCTAAATTTAAAAAAAAGATATTTCTAAGTGTCAATGATATTAAATAGCATTTTAAAACTTCAAATCTGATCCTTTTTTGTTATTAATGAAAGTCAAACTGAATAGCAAGACAATCACCTGCATTTAAATTATTTTTCAGTTGATTCTATTCTTTTATTTCCCACAAACGAAGAAACAATGCAAAAAATTTAATTTAATTAATCAAAGAATAAGCTTTTCGCAAAAATGTGCATACTTTTTTAAAACTTGTATGAAATGATGAAATAATACACCACTTTCATTTGCTATGAAAATTAAATTTCCCAGTGAACCATCTGTAACATAAAGAACTACTACTGGTTTCATAAAATACGTTGGAAAAAGAATATGACATAAAATGTCGAAAAGACAATGATGAAACAGAACAGTAAACAATTTACTGAAACTGATGAACGATTAGTTCCTCTTACATTGTTGATGATTACAAAATGTTATTTGGTAACTTTGAATACCAACCAGTTTATTGATTCATTTGCTGAAATAAAGAAAGACAATTAAGCATACAAAATGTCAACAAACACTGAAAAAGTAAATAAATAAAATAAGAAATACAAACCACAGAACTTTGACCTTCCAATGAAAAGGAAATTATGTCTTTTGTAAATATGTACCATAATAAACAGGCCTAAGTTGGGGCTAAACAATGTCGATCTAAATGACTGGCATACTCACCATTCACTAGACAGATCATAAGACCTAGTTATTTATCAACTGACAGGCCTTAGCCTATCAAATGACAAAGATTTATGGTCCAGTGGTGGATCTTTTATATGGCATAGGCCCCTTCTATGCTGGACCTTGATTGAGGTCAGTTATATAACTGACCTACCTGTACCCTATGGACCCCACAATCCTGGTAGGACAAATGAAGGTCATAAAATATCACCCGCTGGCCTTCTGGCAACTTAGGCCAATAACCAACCAGTGGACAGTTCTGACATAATAAATAAATAAATAAACAAATAAATAATAATCATAATAATAATATTACTTACATGCAATAATAATTCTAATAATACTAGTAATCATACTTACCTGCAATAATAATAATAATACTTGATGTAATAATAATCATAACAAGAATGATACTTACCTGCAATAATAATAACATTTTATTAATTAGAACAAAATAAAAAGAAGAGGCATTTAGGAAGAAAAAGAAGAGAGGAAGCAACAGAAAAAGAAGAAAACAAGATTTATTGACATAGTACAACTAGATACAAAGCATTTACAAGAGACAAGCTGGAGAGAGTTGATCAAAACTTTAACAGCTAATTCAGCTAACAGCCATTAAAATTTGCACAAAGTTATTTATGTATGGCAATTTTGAAATGTAATGTAATTTGAGTTTACTGGTATTCTAAAATTATAAGCCAATGTGACTAACAGCCAATAAGATCCAGACGAAAATACTTTTGTTAACAAGACATTTAAAGGCCATTAGCTTAACTGTCTGTCGAAGTTTTGAGTAACTTACCCATCATAATACAAAACAAAGTTTGTTAATGAATTGATAAAGTGGCTGGCAAAGAACCAAACATGTAAATAACCCTCAGAGGTAATTAAAACATTAATTAAACTATGTATTAAAATCTTTTGAAGTTCATGTAAAAAATAATCATATATAATTAGATTACTCTCAATGTTATTTCTGGTCAAATAATTTTTAATAAGTTTTCGCAAGTGGAGGTGAGAAACAATTTCAACAAAAATGCCTAGAAACATAAGACTTCTATATTAATAAAGGTAGTTCACTTTAGGCGTAAAAAGAAATATGTTTGTTTCAGGTAACATGCCCAAAAAAATTAGGGTAGGTAGGTCGGGATTTAAAAAAAAAAAAAAATTATGGTCAACTTGAAGATTCTAAAACTGAATAAATATTCAAAAAGTATCAGTAATATCCTTAAACATTGTTTATAAGTGGATACTATCAAAACAAAACACTTATTTATCCAAAAACACATTTAACTATTGAAAAAGGTAAATAAACCAAAAATCAATCTGACAATCCCAATACAATGTTTTAGGGTCGGGGCACTTTTTAATGGTAGGTCGGGTAACCTGAAACAAACATATTTTTGTTTACGCCTTAGAGAAACAACACAATGACCTAATAAGGTACAGTCGACATAAGTTTATAGTCAATTGGAAGTTTTGTTCAGTCTCAGTCAGTAAAAATAGAGTAATGGATTAAGTTGTATGTAATGAAGAATTAAGAATGTTTACATTCCACTTTTTTATCAGAAGCATTTTGTTGATCTGAGAGCAGAGTTTCAAGCGAACAGTCCTTTAGTAGTATTGAAGTTTTAGGAATTTTGAACCAAAATGTAACCATGGACAGTGACGAGGCGAGTAGGAATCTCACCTATTCTATTCTCTGAATAGTTGAGCTAAACATGGCTAAATTACATATTCATTTATCACTGTGAATTAAATGATACATAGAAATGAAAATATGTTTACCCTCAACCAGCATAAATAAAACAAAATTGAACGTTAAGGCATCTTCCATTTAAGAACATAAAATTTCCGTCAAAATAGCTCCCAAAGAATTTTTTTTGTTTATATAAACAAAATGCAGTTTTTTTAATATAGAGGATAAGATTGCTATTATACTAAGACAAAATCATGAAAATAAAAATTCTAGCTGACTTTTTAAAAATTTAAATCACATTTTAAATTTTATGTTGCTAATGTCATAATTTGACAGAATATTTGACGGATATTTTTATGTTCCCAATTTTAAAAAGTTAAAAATTTAAGCGTTCCCATTATTGTAATAATCAACATTTATCAAAAGTAACAACATTGAAAACTGTATGCAAAGGAAGTACTATCTCTGCATAGAACATGTCGGATACTGATTTATTCAACTTCAATGGTGTCTGTCGAAATATGACGTATGCAACAAGTAAGTCCGTCAAAAAATGACATTCACAACTCCACAAAGCATAAAGAGCCATTGGTAGCAACAGACGAAAATGCGTTCGTCAATTTACTACATACATCTCAACTATAATATGTTTTCTCTGCTTTAAAATGTATACAAACATATACAAGTACTTAATGTTGCCATCGTCAACAATTGCGAACGTTCAAATCGTTTGACAGACACATACTTACACAAAATAATTTGCATCACGTAATGATGTGCATCGTGTCGGCCATGTTTTTGCATTCGGATACGCACGGATTTAATAGCAGTTTCTTTTCAGGGGTCAAGTCAAACCGGTCACAAGTAAAACTGGGCAACGACTGTGCGAACATCAATTACAAAAATTGACAGAAATTACGATCGCACATTTTTTTAACTTTAAATTTCCGAATATGGCTTCAAAACTTGAGAAACCATCTGTATCTCAAGAAAGAACTTAGACTAACACTGTGTTAGACTCCCCACCCACCACATACGTACACAATAACCGAGTAGATGGACCGTTTTTGCGAACGTTGCTTTTTTGACAGAAATTCATTGTTCATAATCTACATAATTCTAAATCCTTTATTTTGCAAAATAATTGAAAAAATGAAATTACAAAGCAAAATGAATGCAAAGCAATACATACCCCAACAACAAATTCTCTTTGTTGGACATAAAAGTTCGAATTAGTCGAAAAATGCCTATATGGGCCGAACTGGTGAAGAAGCTGGGAGTTCAGTCCGTCAAAAAGACGATGAATTTTTATCAATTTTTTCACATCAGTGTAAAATAACATCGGCTATTTTGATTTTTCTTGATTCTATTGTTGTATTATATTAACATAATTTTTTTTTTTCTCAGGGGAGCAAATTTAATAAAAAAAATCACGTTTTATAAAATTTGACGGAAATTTGACGTTCTTAAATGGAAGATGTCTTAATGAAAACTGTTGTGAAAGAAAGTATTTTGTGTATGATATTGAAGCATATAATTACATTATATTATATATATATATATTAAGTAAACAACTTGAGTGGTAAGACATCAGAGGTTCAACAAATCATGAGGCGCGTCATGAGAAAACCGGACTTAATGCATGTGCATAAAGTGTCGTCCCGGATTAGCATGTGCAGTCCACACAGGCTAATCCAGGACAGTACTTTCTGTCTACAGTGGATTTGTTTAGAAGAGACCTTCTTGACACAGAAAACACCATAAAAGCGTAAAGTGCCATCCCGGATTAGCCTGTGCAGACTGCACAGGCTAATCCGGGACGACACTTTACGCACATGCATTAAGACCGGTTTTCCAATGACGCCCCTCAGCACCCATTTGAGATTGCACGCGCTAACAGTATAAAATGTGCGTGTAGCTTCTACATTTATGGGAATAATAACAAATCATCGAAAACATTACCTTATATAAATGCTAAATGTCACCCAGTGCTATCATTATGTATGAAAAATGCATATGTGTATGACTTATTGAATTGAAACCTACAAAGCAGTGTTCAATTATGCTACTGATATTATTTATAATGTATATCAAAAGTATAACAACATTTACAAAACTATGTACATTTCAAATATAGATCAATATGTTCACTGAAATGGGGCAGTTACTTTTTAAGGCCAATTTGGGGCCAAAACAGGGCCCCATTGCCCCAGCTCTTGGATATATATTATTTGCCCAAAATCTCAAATTTTGCCCCTTGAGATGTCTTAAAGACGTTCGCAACAAAAAGAAAATAATTGGGTTAATTTCTCCTTTTGCTTCATTTTTTCTTTATTGTATATTGGTTACAATATACTAATTTCAACTCTAATGTCCATTCAAAATAACTATTTTTAATACTAGAAGTTCATAAAGCATATATAATAATAAAACACACACTATGCAATGTATTTCCAAACAAATTTAGTTCAGAAATGATCCATTAAATATCTTCATGCTATCGACACGTTGTTTATGTATGTTAACACGAAAGCGGAAAAAGGCTACACAGGTACCCTATATGAAATCCAATATTCCCCAAACAAGTTTGGTGAGCCATTCTATTTATGAATGTTTTGGTGTAAATATACATTGGTGCATGTCTGTGCGAAATTTTAAGAGAATCTGTCATTTGGAACAAAATATGCATCTGATAAAAAATGAAGTTTCAGAAAGCATTATTAGTTCCCATTTGACACACTTAAATGCCCAGTCAAATTCATTATTTAAGCAGTAAATGTAGGTAAAACGTTTTTATTATCAACATACACATGTATATTGCCAAACAAAACTGGCATAAACATATCAGTTGAAAGAACCATAACCTTGTTTGAAAAATAGCTATCCTATATACTTAAAACATTGATAAAAATCAAAACTGACAAAGGGGCTTCGACAGGTACGGTATTCAAAACCCAATATTTCCGGAACAAGGTCGGGGACCCCAATTTTTTAAGACTGTTTTAGTTTCAGTATACAATGACGCATGTATGTGGGATCTTTTAACAAAATCTGTCGCTTGGAACAAAAGATATTCGTATATTTGATAAATTATTGATGTTTCCACAGGCAAATTCAATGCAAAATTCACCTCGTTAAGCGTCAATTAGAAGTCATTTGGTAAATGATAACTGTGGCATTATATTCCAATCAATTGGTTTTAAAACTCCCGTCACATTTTCTATTGTGTAAGCAGTCACATTTACCTTTGTCTGTTTGTTTACACTTATAAGTTCAAAACTGATATTCATGGTTTCGAATTGTTCACATTTACCATTGATTGTGTTCACATTCAACTGTTCAATTTCAATGATAACTGTAGATAAAGCGCGTTTTATCATTAAACTGCACTTTTATACTACCAAACGAAACATTTAAAAAAAGATGCATTTAAAAATCTCCATCTTTGTTTGAATATAAACGCATTATATTATTCAACATTCTAAGTAACACAAACTGAAACAAGAGGGCCCTGAGGGCCCTAGGACGCTCACCTGAGACCTTGTACCCAATTGGAATTTGCATCTCCGTGGCGTGGCTTATTTTTATCCCAGGGGCATAAGTTGAACAACCTTGAACAAACCTCTGGGCCTTGCGGTTTCAGGTAAAGATTTTTTAAGTCATTTTGCTATTTAAGTCTATATAAACCATGTGACCCCTCGAGGGGTGGCCAGATTTGACCCCAGGGGAATAATTTGAACAATCTTTCAAGAGGACCACTATGCAATGTTACGTACCAAATATAGGAAAGCTGCGGGCCTCGCCGTTTCAAAGGAAATTTTTTTTTAAGTCATTCTGCTATTTAAGTCTATATAAACCATGTAACCCCCCCCGGGCGTGACCAGTTTTGACCCCAGGGGCATACTTTGAACAATATTTGTAGAGGACCACTATACAATGTTACATACCAAATATGAAACCTCTAGGCATTGCGGTTTCAGAGGAGAAGAATTTTTAAGTCATTTTGCTATTTAAGTCTATATTAACCATGTGACCCCTGGGGCAGTCTGCGCAAAATGCCACAGGCCCGACGCCCGTGGCGTATAGAAATCGTATCGGGCGTGTAAAATATTCGATGCTGAACGCCCGACGGGCGTGTACGTTTTGTAAATTTAAAAAAAAGTATGTTTGAAAAAAAAAAAAAAATTTAATTCACGTAAACACTTCACAGTACTCTGGTTTCTGTTTAGAAAAGTGTACTACGATACAGCGCATGCGCGACCTTTCTACGTCACCGATATACATGTTAACATCAACCATGCGTCTATTGTCCGGAGCCAATTTCCTGGTGTTTTTTTTCGGCGTCCTCTTGTCTAACGGTATGCATTCATCACCTTATTTGAAACAGAATTGTAGTAGGTATATAAAAATATAATATATATATTGTTTTATTAACGACAAGAACTTATCATATCGGTTTGAAATCTATTAAAAATGTCATGTAAATATTTAGGATCTTCTTCAACTGTTAAATGCTCCGTGTACCGGGTTTTACCCTTACAAGTTCATGATTTGACTGGTTTATCGTTTTCATTTTTCCATCGTATTTTTGGAAAAACAAACTGAGTAGCAGTCCATTGTTTACATTAGCAATGTCAAAATGTTGAACTTGAAGTACATTGCTGGTGCCAAACCTGGAGTAAAAAATAAATGTAAAACGCAAACACCAGCTGACTATGAAAAAAAACGTAAAAGAGAGTTTCTGCCAAAATGGTTAACGGAATTCGCTTGGTTAAGGTACAGTGAGCAAGACAAAATAATGACTTGTGACACTTGTCAAAGTTTCTGTAGCAAAACAAAACAGACCGGCGCCATTTCAGAAATTTCAATTGTAAAGGGTACCGATAATTTCAAACATGAAGCTTTAAGCCAGCACAACAACAGTAAAATTCACCAGCGGGCCACAGAATATATTACTGCGAGCAGCAAGCCATTGGCACAGAGCAAGGCCGCAGACTGTTTGAAATTATTACTTAAAAGTCAGTATGACAGCCTTGTAAAATTCAGAACGGCCCATGCTCTAGCCAAACACAACCTAAGTTTTAAAACTTACAAAATGATCTGTGACTTAGATGAGGCCAAGGGGTTGCCTGTGGGTGACACGTACAGGAATGACCATGCTGTCACCGCATTTGCGGAATCAATTTCTTCTGTTGTAAAGAGCAATTCATTGAAGAAAATGCACGATGCTACATTTTGTAGTTTTACAATAGATGGCTCCACAGATTTTTCGGGTGACGACATGGAAAATATGTATGTGAGGACGGTCAACAATGGCATTATTTCAGAAACTTTTTTGAACATTGGGTGTGCCGCGTCAGGGTCATCTCAGCACATTCATGACCATATAATGGGCGTTTTCACTGAGTGCAGTTTGCATGAAGTAATGAGGAAAAAACTGGTGGGATTTACTGCAGATGGTGCGTCCAATATGCAATGTATAAGGACAGGGGTATACTGCAATTATGAGTTATCATACTAATGATTATGACTATAATAGGCAGAAAGCTAAATTGTATTATATTTCTCAGTCACGTGAAATGTAAAAATATGATAGAACATTTACTTCACTTGTGGTCTACTCTATGAAAGCTATACTTACACTCACTGGTGATAATATTCTTTCTATAGTATAACAGCTATGAAATGAAATTAGACTATTCAACAAAAGCAACAAAAATCTATTGCTATATATATATTATTATTATACTCGTATGTCACTGTCAGTTGCTGCTTTCATCAGTCATGTTGAAAACAGTTTTGTTGAGTGTATTATTTAAACTGCAAAACATGAAACTAGTCTTAAGTACAGATTGTTTTTCAGGAAGCAAGAAAGGTCTTGCGGCATTACTGTTGAAAGATTGGCCTCATCTAGTAGTTACCCACTGTCCGGCACATCGGCTAGAGCTAACCTTCAAGGACGCCATCAAGATCACCAGCCCGAAGAACTATGACAAGGCCATGACTCTCCTCATTGGCCTTTATTACATGTACAACAAGTCGCCTAAACAAAAAAAGGGTCTTCTTGTTACGTACGAGGCCTTAAACATGAAAAGCATGATGCCCTCCCGCATCGGAGGAACAAGATGGTTGCCGCACCTTGAGCGTGCCCTTAAGGCATTTATGTACGGATATAGGTGAGTGATGAAATAAAGAACTGATTAAGGCACCATTATTTAGCAAAACTGTAAACTGACAACTGTACTAAACATGGTATAAATGATTTCACATTGATTATTGCATGAACGTTTGATGTATTCATAACCGTATCTCATATATAAAAAAAAAATATTTTCAGAGCATTTGTAATGCAGCTAGAGACGTCCTCACACCAGAATGCCAAAGCAGAGGGTCTAGCGAAGCTGTGTACAGATTACGGTGAAATGAACAAAAAAGCAAATTATAAGCTCTTCAATTATTGTACCGCTAGTAGCTGTAGCTAGTCCTTCCATGTTTCAATAATATTATATAACATAAACACGTTATTAAAGAAATGTGTTTTTTCAGGTTGTAGTTGACATTCTTTCACGGCTTTCCAAGTACCTGCAGAAGGGTGGAATAACGTTGGCTGATGCTCACACCCGTGTCCGAGTAACCAAAGTCAGCCTGCAGGAATTGAAAGAGTAAGTTTTACATTATGAGCATAATTATTTTGAAGATTAATTTATATTGTACTATGCTAATGGTTTCCTATGTCATGAACTACTAATATTATTTTAGGGAAACAAATGCACAATATGACTCTGTGTTAGAGTTGTCTGTGTACCAGTCAGTTGCGCTGACATTTCGTGGCAATCGTGCAGATCCAATCACAGCCAAACTAGTTGATACTCTGTGTCAGAGTATTGATGACAGGTTTCCTGAAACTAGCCCTGTGGTTGAAGCTACCAAAATATCTGACCTGTCCAATTGGCATAGTAAAGATCATATCAATGCCAAATGTAATTATGTTGTTGGGTTCACATATTCAGCGTTTTTTTTGTTGCTGCCGTTCAAAGTTCTTGTGCATTGATTTATTTTATTGCTTGAGTGTTTATGCAGTATTTGTTTATGTTTTTAAATTAGGTGAACATGTATTCAATTGCGCTGAAAGATTTATACTTTTAAGTTATTAATACGATAATCGTGGATACACATTATTCAAATACCTTTTCGCTTTGTTGCATAGAGAAAAACTTTAAAGTGTATAAATATTTTATTATGGTTGACTCAACCAATCTGGAAAGTAGAAAATCGGGTTAACATTCAACATAAATTTTATTACAAATTTTATTACTATTTTATTACAAACTATTTAATTTAAACATAATGTTGCAGCATTTGGCAATGATACAGTGATGCTGATTGCTGACCACTTTGCAGAGGCACTAGGTGACCCCAGAGATGACATCCTGACAGAATGGAAACTCATGAGAAACCTGATCTATGAAGAGTAAGATAATTTAAAATCAATATGGCTTTAAATACATGCACATCATTTGATGAACTAATGATATGAATGATCTTACTAATTGCAAAATGATCCTACCGGTATTTCAATGTTGAATCTATATAATCATTCAGATACCCAGCTTCTTTAGACAACGTCACATGGCCTGAGATATTCAGGTTGATGTCCACCAAGGATGTACCCAAGGCCTTGAAGGTGATTGATCTGCTGCTAGCCCTGCCCCCAACATCAGTGAAAAATGAGGTGACGTTCAGTGCCATGAAGTTGATCAAAACGAAGCGTCGGGGTAGGATGAACACAGCTACCCTAAATAATCTCCTCCACATCCACATGGAATCACCAAGAGTCAAGGAATTCGACCCAGAACCTGCTATTAGGCACTGGATGGTAATTACAAACACATGACACATTTGCAATAACTTAACACACTAAAAACATTTAACATGTTGTGTAAACTAAAATATACATGTTAACACTTATAATACATATTTTAAAATATCATACATTAACGTTTTGGCATCCTAGAGTACGATTTCATACTATCTAGCTGCATCACACATTGCTATTTTTGTTTTACCCAAGACAAGTAGTGCTCGTGGAAGGCACCTTAGTTACATGGGGAAGAGAAAAGTGGACGATGATGTGGTCATTATTGAGAAGGGCAGTGTTGACGATGTTGATGACAGCCCTGGCCCGAGCGAGGTAGATGTTGACCAGACAGCCACTGGGGACTGCTGTGACATAGACATGGTAATAATTTTCTTGTAATATCTCCCGGTTAACTTTTCTCTTTAGTGAATCGTCCATTAATAAACAGTACTGTAATGTATAGAATAAGATAGTGTGTACTGTACATTAATTTATTATACACAATTTCAGGGAAAGAGCATTGACGAGTCTTCTGAGGATGAATCGGAAGATATGGAAATGACTGAAGACGAAGTGTTCTGTCTATTGAAATACAGGACACATTCAAATTGAAATGATTGTTGTCTAAATGAACATAAAATATGTTAATCCGTTGTTTTATGAAAAAAAATTTCAAAACTGCTTCGGGCCTGTAGATTTTCATTCGGGCCTATGAAATTTCTTAACCCACAAGCCCGAATGGCCTGTACTTTCAAAAGCATTTCGCGCAGACTGCTGGGGTGTGGTCTGTTTTGATTTATGAGGCATAATTTGAACAATCTTTGTAGAGGACCACTATAGGATGTTAAATACCAAATACGAAACCTCTGGGCCTTGCGGTTTCAGAAGAGAAGATTTTTTAAGACATTTTGCTATTTAAGTTTATATAAACCACGTGGCCCCTGTGGGGTGGCCAGTTTTGACCCCAGGGGCATAATTTGAACAATCTTTGTAGAGGACCACTATACAATGTTACATACCAAATAACAAACCTCTAGATCTTTCGGTTTCTGAGGAGCAGATTTTTAAAGTCATTTTGCTATTCAAGTCTATATAAATCATTTGATCCCCGGGGCGTGGCCAGTTTTGACCCCAGGGGCATAAATTGAACAATATTTGTAGAGGACCACTATAGGATGTTACACAGCAAATATGAAACCTCGGGGCCTTGCGGTTTCAGAGATTTTTAAGGACAATTTGGTATTTAAGTTTATATAACCTATGTGACCCGGGGGCGTGGCCAGTTTTAACCCCAGGGGCATAATTTGAACAATCTTAGTAGAGGACCATTATAGGATGTTACATACCAAACATGAAACCTCTGGGCCTTGTGGTTTCAGAGAAAAAGATTTTTAAAGTCATTTTGCTATATATTCTATATAAACCATGTGATCCCCAGGGCGTGGCCCGTTTTGACCCCAGGGGCATAATTTGAACAATCTTTGTAGAGGACCACTATAGGATGTTACATACCAAATATGAAATCTCTGGACCTTGTGGTTTCAGAGAAGATTTTTAAAGTCATTGTGCTATATATTCTATATAAACCATGTGAACCCCAGGGCGTGGCCCGTTTTGACCCCAGGGGCATAATTTGATCAATCTTTGTAGAGGACCACTATAGGATGTTACATACCAAATATGAAACCTCGGGGCCCTGCGGTTTCAGAGAAGATTTTTAAAGTTTACACTTTTAAAATCTATTTTTAGCTCTGGTGACCAGCGGACCGGAAAGATTTGAACAACTTTGAATGAGGTTCACCCAAGGATCATTCCTGTGAAGTTTGGTGAAAATCTGCCACGCGGTTTAGGAGGAGATGTTGTTTGAATGAAAAGTTGACGACGCACACACGCACGCACGACGGACAACGGGCGATCGCAAAAGCTCACCATGAGCACTTGGTGCTCAGGTGAGCTAAAAAGGCTTCGACAGGTACTATATTCAAAATTCAATATTTCCGGGAAAAGGCCGGTGACCCCTATTTTTAAGACTGTTTTAGTTTAGGATACACTGATGCATGTTTGTGTGCCAAGTTTTAAGAAAATCTATTGTTGAAAAAAAATTGAAGGAAATGGTTGCAAAAGTCTTTAAGTAGTTGCATTATAAGGAAACAAGCAGAATTAATAGTATTAATTACAGTAAGTTACAATTTAGAGAAAATTTTATCTAGATTGTCTGTATAATGGGGATAAACGTGATATGAAATAAATCTAGGTAAAATCATTGTTCTAGACTTGTATTTCATAATATTTCTTGAACGACAACTAGTTTCTTGCAATGAACCCAGCCACCACTGCCCAGACAGCTTAAATCAAAACGCTGATAGCGTAGCACGACTGTTGGCAGGAAAAGGAAAGAAACCAAAATCAAGAGAAATAAAGTGTAAAAATTGTCTGACATAAAGGACTCACAGTCATCTGTTTGAAGGAAATTGAATTTCTGCCATGCCATTTGAACACAAGACAAAATTGAACTACTCATTGTTATGCACCTATCAATATTTTCCCCCAGGGGGGAAGCGGCGGGCAGACCTAGGGGAATTTGACAAAAGTTTTTTTGGGGGGTCTAATTCCCCACTCTAGAGCAAAGCATATTTGTCTAAATCTCCTCAGTGGGAGATGCTATATATCAAGGGGCATATATTACCGGGATGTAAATTACGACCAAAGTCTATTTCCCCCGGACCCAAAATCATTCGGCATGTCAAATTCCTGCCTGTAGGTATTCGCTTGCAGTCTAAGTCCCCTATAGGCCCGTCGCTCCCCCCTGGGGGAAAACATTGATAGGTGCATTATACTCCGTACTTTCAACATCTTAGTAGTATATAGGTTTGTATGCAAAATTCTTAATGCAAACGCAATAATATGCATTAACAGTCAACGTGGCGACTAATCCTGAACGTGTTGAAGTAGTCTATGGAGCGTATTAATTTGGGGATATTGATAGAAAGGCCATACCAATTTGATTCTATGTTTAGAGTCATTGGGCTTGTAGATTTTTGGATGCCTGAACAAAAAACAACAACAATTTTACAGTGTGAAAAATCGAGTCGGAAAGTGTAAACAAAATTTGGAAATAAAAAGAAAAAAAAGATGTTCAGGTGTTTCACCAGTATTTGTAAAAAATAGTGTACAAATAGTCAATTTACACAGTTAAAATACTGTGTTAAAGAAGGTTCCCAATATGAAGATGATATAAAACAGTTTTGCAACTTAACATTTGCTTTAGCTTGTACCACAGCCATGAATAAGTTGTGACAGAGAAAAAAAATTATCGCTTCGTTGTTTGTTTTTTCCTGCCTGGTTAGTAGGTTTCGAAAAATCATGGGGACGCTAAACATAGAATCAAATTTGTATGGCCTTGGTGTTTTGTAGTCTGCAAAGTAAAAAGTAGGTCAAGCGATTCAATCTTTCGAAATCGCCCTACTCAAGACCGTTGGCTTCTTCCAACTGTCTCAAAACACTGTAGGAGAAATATATATTTTTCAACAGGGGGAAAAGATTAAATGAGGGCTCTGAAAATATACTCCCCCTCAAAATCCGATCACCAGAATGTGTGAGATCCATTGTCCATCGCGTGTGTTTGTCTTGGGGTTGCTCATATCATGTTGATGTGGGACAACTTCAGCAATTATGGCATGACACAGTATTGCTCTTGAACTTTGGAGTGGTAAAATCCTGCAAATATACCCAAAAATAATAATAATATTTGTTGTGTATTGATGTGTTTTTTTTCAATTTGATTATGATCCATGGGAGACAACCTGTACAACCTTATTGAAATACCATGGGTTGTTGTCTCTGAAGAGTCGTCCTTCTAAGTAATTTAATATGGCCTTCAATGGTGTTTCATTCTCTGTGTAAGATTGCGGTTCAATCTGGCACACAAAGGCCTATTACAATTTTTAAAGCCACTTTGATGAAAGATCTAAAGCTACACTTTGCGCAATATAGAAGTAATTATTAAAATCTTTAAGGAACTATATGAAATTTAGTTTTGAGATGTTCTCTCTTTTATCCACCGAAAACAGATGCGGCGCGTCGTGGGAAAACCGGACATAATGCATGTGTGTAAAGTGTCATCCCGGATTAGCCTGTGCAATCCACAGGCTAATCCAGGACGGCACTTTCCGCCTACAGTGGATTTATGTTTAGAAGAGACATAAAAGCGGAAAGTGCCGTCACATGCAAAGTGCCGACACTTTACGCACATGCTTTAAGACCGGTTTTTCAACGACGAGCCTCAGATATACATCTCTGAAGCGTATAAGGGGTCACTGGGACTTCTATTTTAGGGCATATGTACCCCATAATGTAGCATTTTTGGGGTTACAAAACAAAATTGTTGCGTTCAAACACAGTTATTGAAGGAATTCCGAATCACTGGTAGTTCTGTGTCACTTTAAGATTAATGGTTCTGAAAATAATTGCAACCCTCCCATTCGATATTTATTAACTGGTGTTTGAATAGCAATGCATTTGCAGTAAATCATAGAAGTTTAAACTCTGTTATCAGGGCTTTCCTTTGACCCGAGCTCCCGGGTTTTGACACGTGGAAATTTCAAAATCACTTGTTTGACTCGAGAGGTAATTACTTCATACGTCACTTTTGACCCGGGGCAATTTCTGGACTTGCGTCATACAGTATAAATCGGCTGGCTAATTATCCCAATCAGTCGAACAGCCATGTCAAAGCTGATACAGCACTCAGCGATTATTGGTTGGAGGCGGAGTCAATCCTTAAAAAGACACTGTCAATCAGCGGTCAAGTTATCGTGTAGCTCCGCCCATTAGGCAGAGTTTTGTAGCTAAGAAAAATCTATATTGACCAATTAAAACGCAGTTATATACGCTTCCTATGACGAGAACAATCGACATATCGGCGGAATATACGTGTATCCACACTGAAGTTAATGTACATGAGTCCGTTAGAGTATGTTTATTTCCGACCATTTAACGTTTAAAACACAATTTACTCACCGCTACCGTTGTTGATAATATCCACATTCCTAAATATAAAGGCATTGTTTTAAATTACTTTCCTTTATATTTCGGAGAAAATTATATATATATTTCCAAAATTTGGAATCCGATTTCAACAAAAATTCTGACTCTTATGTAAAATTTCTTATATCCGATATATCCACCATCCAATTTTAGTGTTCGAGTGTCATAAACACATTTTTAATGTGAATTTCATGTAAATCCTTTGTTTTCTAGAAAGGTGCGCGAAAGTTATGCTGACACAAAGGACGTCACGTTCCACGCATGGAAAGTGTGCATGTATCGACCATGTGCTTTACCAAATATATACATGTCATCGAGGAATACAAAATTTGTAGTGCAAGAACTTTGAAATCTTTTCTTTTTGTATAAAACTTTCGTAGTGCAAAAACTTTGCGATCTTTAGAATTTGAATAACTATTTTATTTCAGTGTATTAATTAAACTTTTTTACAGCGAAACAATATTTGCGGACCGTAGCTACGCATAGTTTTGGGAAAGTAAAGCCTACGTTTTATTGTTGTACATGATATGCGATTTCTATTTTTTTTAAATCATTGGTATTTTTAGTATGTAAAGAATATGCTAAAATCGTCTTAATAATTATAACAATAATAATAAATAATAATAATAATAATAGATCTAGTAATAATAATAAAAGATCTAATAATAATAATAATAGATCTAATTATTATAATACTGGATCTAAGAATAATAATAATATAATAATAATAAGAAGAAGAAACTAAAATCAAATAAATTAAAAAGAAAATAATAAGTTAATACAAAATAATAATTAATAAATTAAAAAAATATTATTAAATTATAATATAATTAATACATTAATACAAATAATAAAATAAAGAAGGAAAACGAATGGAAACTACCTACAAATCATCCACTCTTGAGGGTTTATATCTGACTCTTGGCAAATTTGATTTTGACTCTTGAAAATTTGACCCCAAGAGTCATTGACTCTTGAAATTCAAAGTCTAAGGAAAGCCCTGGTTATGATGATCAATAAACCGAAACAGAGTTTTATGAGTAATACATGTTTAAAAATCTACCTGAACACCAGTTTCAAAAACTAGGGTACTGTTTATTCATCGCGATAAAACATCAAAAATATCCAGTTAATGGGCACATTTATCAGTTGGTAAATAAATATATATTCTTTGTACCGCATACATAATATTATATATGTAGGAAAACGCTGCTTGCCATATTACAGCAGAAAACAACACATTTGTATTGGGGTGTTCCGGGTCACTTGGAACGGTCCTCATTGTTTAAGGGGGATATGTCAAGACATTTCTAATGTACATGCTTTATGGAATTAGCCCATGGGTTGGTTGAGTCAGTTGACTCATGCACAATGTATGACAATTATTTATTGACCAATATGTATTATTTGCTGTACAAATAAGGGGGTCGTCTAGGTGTGCATCTGTTAAGTTTGATTTACCCTTATATAATTTATAAATAATATCTATAATAGCTTTTTGTGTTATTTTAGACTGATGACTGGTGTCAGCCATGGGGCGAAGCAGCTGACCCTTCAAAGTTTTAATGTGTTCAGATAGTTGATCTCATTAAATATTCAATGTATGCAAACTATAGTATATGTGTATATTATATGTATTCTAAAGCCGCCAGATTGTTTTATACTGCTTTTTTATAGAAGCAGGGACTGGGAGTTCCATATTTAGAATGTTGTTTACTGTATAAGTGGTTAACTTAGCGACATGGAAATGTTTGCACATTTTTCGCGAATTACAAGAATCCGCTAATATTTCTGCCAGCAAAAATTAAATCGATTGCTGATTACTAGACAGGAACACCGATTGCAGACGAGAACGTGTACATGTATATGTAAAAGTGCATATGCATTGCATAGTGTAGAAAAATAATAGTTAAAATATAGGAATATGAAGATACACATTATTTTTAAAATCGTATTTTTCGCTAATATTCACAAACTGTTACATTTTGATCATAATCAAGTCATGTTATTGTTCGTGGCACTTTACGCAGGTGTCAGTGTGAGTAGCATTGTAGGTGTGAATTTTTCACACAACATGATATTGGCAATTCACTAACATTTCCCACGCTAAAAGTCCGAATCGTAAAAGTCTGATTTGTAAATTTGCTAATTATTTGATACGCGTAAATAACCACTTATACAGTATACACAATGATCTAGTGCCCTTCACATACTAGTCTAGGGTACCATTCAGCTTTATGTTAACATTTTACATATCATCATTTGCTGTACTGTATGTGTTTCAGATTGTTGGGGTTACCATTGAAATGGTGCTATATTTCATATTATGTTATCGTATACCAGCGCTATGTGTCTTGTTAATGTTATATATATTCTTAGGATGTCAATTTATCAATATGCTTGTGATTGTTATCAAATTGTTGATCTGGTTGTTACCGGTGATACATATATGCTTAGAATCTATGTACTATTACCATGCTGCGTAACGCGAATGCGCTGTGGACTGTTTATGGCATTTCGATTTATGCACAGGTTTATTTTTTTTCGGTGCAGCTGTCTAAGATCACTTTTGACCCATATTTCTTGCGATAATTATGCAGCGGGAAAATTAAATGCCAATAGAATTGGGCAAATTTTCTAATTTTAGGGAATGCAAACTTCAACAAATGGTTAAACATATACCAATAATTGCTGCATACTTTTGGGGATTAAAAATTTACATAATTGTTTACATAAGCGGTTAAATTAAAGTTATAAACATATCTTCGACATCCACTCTAGAAAATGAACAAAATTATGAACAATTTTACTCATTGTATGTCATGATCAGAATGTTATATTCATTCACATAATGAAATAACTATTTTGTTTAGCCTACATAATCGGCGCGCTCTATAAATAGCAATTACAATGCTACAATTCACTGGGACGGTTTAGCTTGCAAGCACAAAATATAAAGTGGTAAATTTCTGGTATTTTTCTGATAAATAAGCAAAAAACAACTATTATCAAATTTGACTGAGCTTATATTTCCTATTATTTTATCATTGTGTAAAATTATTATTGTATGCTGTAACCGACTGTCGTCCCTGTGAATTAATTATAGCGAGTACAACTCCAGCAGGAGAATAATTCTAAAAATAGCGCGCGGTAAAGCTGTGTTAATACACATGCATCAATTAGTGTCTGGAGAATTCTAAACTGGAGAATTGCAAATTCCTGTTCCACTCACTGTACTATTGGCCTCCAGAGTAGGCACCTGATAACAGATAACAATTTACAGAGTATTCACCAAGAAGAAAAATGATATTTCTGTACAAGTTGAATGCTAGATATAGACTGTATGTTCAAGTAGAAAGTCTAATTAGGTACATTGTTGAAAATAAATCTCAAAACCATGCATCCATGCTTCTAACATATATTATTTAATGGAGCATTAAGATTTGAATTTCTATTTCACCATAATATCGTCTGTAAAGAATTCAATATGACAAACAAATATTCTCTAGCAGATTTTCTAAGAGACATTTACTGTTGCATACAGTGTATTACACAGTTCAATGCACAGCATACTTTGGCTGCTTTCTCTGGAGAAATTTGTTTTTTCATGGTAGCAAAAAAAAACCACCATGACAGTTTTAGTACTTAATAACAACAACAGTAACACGATTTTATGGGTTTTGAAATGTTTGAGACCACCCCTTTTACTCAGGTAAATAGCATGGTGGCCATGCATGACTGATCCGCTATTGCCTTAAGCGCTCATTTCCTATACAGCGCTGTAAATTTTTAAAATGCATTTCAAACTAAAATGATCTTCTGCAGTACACAAGATTAGTAAATGACCTTAAAATATATACTAAGACTTATTACTCACCAACAAAACTGTGACGTGTATTTGTGCAAGACACACAACCTCGTTTCAAAAGCGAGGCGGAAGTAAACAAAGTTGTATACATGCGGTGAACAACACTCAAGCAAAGCGGTTATACAGACATCCAAACCCACGACTCGTTAATTGTGTTTAAGAGTACTTACAATGAATATTATATGTGCCAATTTTCTCCTTAAAATGTTTACAATTAAATTAGATATGGTTTCTAGAACATTAAACTGATCAGCTAATGGTAACTTGACTGTCAGGGTTGTCATTATAATTTTTTCAAGGAGACTCGATGACCCATTGAGGAGGCCAAAGCTTCAAACGCCGAAGTGAACTAGGGGGGTCTGGGTGCATGCTCCCCCAGAATTTTTTTTTTTTAATTTAGATGCAAATCCTAGCCAGGGCTTACTCTACCATTCGTCAAATTAGCCAATGGCTAAAAATTTCACTACTTGGCTAAACATTTAAAATGAGAACATCGTTCAAAATGAGGGCGAGAAAACATCCGTTGATTCGGCCGTACCCGTACTACATCTGCTAGTTAAGTTTAAAAAAAACTGATAAATCTTCCAAAAACGTTGAAGGTCACAAATTTCAGAGAGGTTGGTTAGAGAAATGTTTGTGGTAATTGTACAATGAAAAGAGTAATTTAATGTTTTTTTTACATTTGTAAACAACATAATAAAAGTAACATGAAAAATAATTATGGCAAAAATTTGTCACCCCCGAGAAAATCCTTCAATGGCAAACTGACTTCGTGGCTGATGGGCCATTGGCCCGCCTGCAACTCAGCCCAGAATGAACACTGCCTTTTATACATAATTTTGGTAGTTCAGATTTTTTTATAAGCAATTATAGAAATAACAAAAAATAAATAAAAGCTGTTTATTTTTGTGTGATTTTGTTATGACATAAATTCATTACACATTTTAAAAATGATTTTTATAGACTGAACAACATGTAGATTTTATAGATTAATAGTGGAACACTTTTATTTTTATATAAACATTTAAAATGCATCGTAACAAATTATAAAATGCATTTTCGACAATGTTTTTCTTTTTTTGGAATTCGAAAATTTTAATGGTATATTCATCATATTTTGTTCATGATTAATTCATAATTTTTTTATCAATAAAACAGTGCATTCAAATTACCTTGCAATCATTTTTTCCGATTAGAACTGAACAAACAACAGTATCCGTTAAACACATGAGTCATTAATGATAACACCTGTTAAAACTAAGAAGCGTAACAGCATTACGTCATCAGTTAGACAGGCTTCCAAATCTGCGAGCTATAGCAACTGTGTCGGTTTTAATTCAAAAGTCTTTGATGTTATTGCCGAACTCTGGCTATCGTCTAGCAGTTTATACATGTAGCAGTAAACCCGTGTAACACGCTTAGCACATGGTCAGTGTGAAAAGCAGCAATCAGTACTACTGTACCTGAACAACAAAAGCACTCTCGATAGAGCATTAGTGAATTAGCGTTCTTGGGGAAAAGTCAGGGTGTGACAAAAAGCAGAGTGTAGTTTTGTGCATTGGATAAATTGGAGATTTAAATGGTGGTGACGAAATATACATGTCTTTGTAGAAAAATGGAAACTGTGTTACTAGGGAACACTTATTGAATATTAACATGATTATTAAATTTAACATAGATTAAAGTGTGTTGAGGTCAAAGACTGGCTTTCACTTTCAAAACAAGGGACACAATAATTTATTTTTATTTCTTCGACGATTTGAGCCGACCCATAACTCGTTTGAAATGGTCAATTTGGCCCGTGGCCGGCTCTTAATGACAACCCTGACTGTACTTCGATGTACATAAGAAATTGTAGCGGGGCAAGCTAGGGCGGGTATGTTTTACTAAGTGAATGTGTATAGTTGAAAAAGTGAGTGAGCGAAGCAAGCGAAAAAAATAGCATAATTTACCCAGTTTTGACCATTTAATATATGCCCATATACATATGGTCCGGATGTTTTAGGGGGGCGTGTGCTGGGTGCCCCCCCCCTGGATCCTCTAGTGTAGCATCCCCAGCAAAATCCAATCACTTTCTGACAGTCGTATATTTCATCGGATGAATTAGGTGCTTTGCACTTAACATATTTTAGTGAATCATATATCAGATTAATCACAATAAAATTCTGTTTAATATGGTTTTATTTCATGAAAATCCATAAAGGATAAGTGTTGTTTATCATTGTTTAATTATTGAACAATGGGGATTATCGACGATTTCACACCACCTCTATCGAGTCCATCAACGCGGACACGGTTTGGTGACGGTGGGTATTTTCCACAGGTTATACGGTGATGTAAATCTATTTGAATATTTATGAAGTTAAATTAACTTTTCTTTAATAACATACAGCACAAAAGTAAACTCAGATGTCAATGAAAGCAGACATATATCTGAAAGAGAATGCTCCCTAGCATTAAAAGAAATGCAAAATAATAAAAGTCCCGGATCTGACGGCATTTCAGTGGAATTTTATAAAATATTTTGGAATGAAATAAAAGATCATTTAATCAAATCTCTAAATTACTCCCTTGATAACAACAAATTAACAGAGCTCCAAAAACAAAGTATCATCACGCTAATACCAAAACAAGGAAAGGATACTCTTATAATTGAAAACTGGAGACCTGTCTCTTTACTTAATGTAGACTACAAAATAGCATCCAAAACAATAGCAAACCGTATAAAGCCACACTTAAATAAAATTATCAGTACAAATCAAACAGGGTTCATAAAAGGAAGATACATCGGCGAAAATGTCCGTATTATCCAGGAAATCATTGAAAAAGTCAATGACACAAACGAATCTGGTCTAATATTTTTCTCAGACTTCAATAAAGCCTTTGATAGTCTGGACCACGAGTTTATGTTCAAATGTCTTGAACATTTTGGTTTTAGCCAATATATTATAAATTGGGTTAAACTGTTTTATCAAAACGCAATGTCATGTGTAACAAATAATGGTCATTTTACTGATTTTTTTAATATCCATAGAGGAGTTCGTCAGGGATGCCCTCTGTCTCCTTACCTATTTATTATTTGTATAGAATTGTTATCAATAGAAATCGAGTTAGATCCAAATATTAAAGGTATAAATATACATAATGTGGAAGTAAAACAATCGATGTTCGCTGATGACGCATCCTTTATGTTAGATGGCACACAAAAATCATTTGAAACACTAATACATGCAATTGAACAGTTTGCATTAATATCAGGTTTAACACTTAATAAAAACAAATGCAAAGTTTTAAAACTAGGCGCATTTAAACACAGTGAAACACAATACTGCAAACATAAAAAATTTATTTGGAACTCTCAACACGCATCAGCACTGGGTATAACGTTTAGCAACAATCCAAATGAAATAATTCAGTTAAACGTTCCAGCAAAAGTACAGGAATTTGAGAATTGTTTGCATAAATGGAAAAGATGGAAGTTGACTCCAATAGGGAAAATAACAGTCCTTAAAAGTTTCGCAATACCAAAGTTGGTATACCCATTTACAGTCCTGCCGAATCCTCCTGAACATATTATGAAACAAATCACGCATACAAGCTTCAAATTTCTTTGGGACGACAAACCAGACAAAGTATGTAGAAAACGTATTGTTCAAGATTACACAGAGGGGGGACTTAAAATGTTAGACATAGACTGTTTTTTAAAATCTCTCAAAGCAAGTTGGGTTAAACGTTTTATCTTCCAACAAGATTCAAAAATAATTCAAATATACACAAACATGCTTACAAGCGTTGGTGGAAACTTAATTTTTAAATCAAACCTTAAGCCATCTGAAGTGAAGGATTTAAAAATAAAATCGGAATTCCTAAAAAATGTAATACATGGATGGCTCTGTGGAACCTATAACGAAGTAAACGTGACAGTGTCTAAACAAATTATTTGGAACAACTCGTCTATAAAAAATAAAAACAAAACACTATTTTACAAATCCTGGTTTGACAAAGGGGTTCTATTTCTAGAACATTTATTTGACTACAGAGTAAAACAATTTTACTCCTTTTCAGACATACAACACCTATATAATATAGAACAAGGGGACTTTCTGAAATATAATAGTTTAATCTGTAGCATTCCGTCTGAATGGAAACAAACACTACAGCAAAATAATATAGACTATACAACCCCCGATAATATGTTAAATAAACTAAAAGATTCTACAAAAGTGTGTAAACTAATTTACAAATTACTGTTAAAAAGAGAAAAACCCATTGAATTCAAACAAATGAGCAAATGGAAAACAGTATTAGATTTGGAATCTCTAGACCTCAAGACTATTTTCAGCCAACCACTAAAGGTATCAATTGATACTAAAATTAGGTATTTCCAATACAAATATTTAATGCAGATCATCCCCAACAATATATACTTATACAAATGCAATTTAACACCCTCAAATCTATGTGACTTTTGCTCTATGTACCCAGAATCAAATTTACATTTGTTCTGGGAATGCCAATGGACCCAAATATTTTGGACTGATGTAAAGCAGTATATACAAGAAAAACTTAGAATTGAAGAAAACATAGAACTAACTTTTACCACTATGTCCTTTTGTAACTGCGTAACAGTAAACAAAAATGATTCATTCTGTATAAATTTTATAGTTATGTTAGCTAAGTACTATATTTTCAAAAGCAAACTTGAAAAACGTGTGCCTCAAATAGCCAGTTTTCAAAATGTCCTAAATAATCGCCTCAAAATTGAAGAAATTATAGCAAAGTCAACTAATAAGAGCCAAATACATCAATTACGCTGGAGATGTTTTATGGAGGCATCTGACGAACGTGAAAGCCCCATCCAAACATCCTAACTAATTTTTTAACCAGCTTTTCATTTATTTATAACTTCTGGTCACTGTCCAGTCACTTTTGTGAAATAATTTTTTTTTTTTTCCAAATATACTTTTTTATTATTATTTTTTTCCACTGACAAAACATTAAAACATCTTTATTTTTTCTAGACATACTTATGTACAAGGTTTATAAATGGTGTTTTTGTATGTTCAAGTATAACAAATATGTCTATGAAAATTAATAAATTTGGAATAACAAAAAAAAAAAAAAATAAATAAATTAACCAATCAGAGGAGATATTTCCCTTCATGGTGATACAATTTCTGTTAAAATCGGACTGTAAACAAGCGTGTTACAAATGACCAAAGTCTACATGAATTTCTCGGATCCTGAATCGGTATGTTAATATGAAATTTATAGCATTTAAAAATACACTTTCTAAGCTTTAATTTGATATATATTACGATTAAATCGGTTTATGTTTACCCGACCGCATTTGCGTTCAAAGTTCAGGAAAAAAACAAAATACATTCTGGCGATGCAATGGACGCCATATTGAATTTCTGTCGATTAGCAAAAAAATGAACGATATATTCAGTAAATAAGCCCCAATAAGCACAAGAAAAACACTTAAGTATGTGTAATTTAAAATATATTTGTCCATTTCGCTGGTATATGTTACTAAGAGGTTTTTGTTTTTTAAATAAATACGTTAAAAACTTAAAATGCTTGTAAACAATTGTACATATAGTTTCGGATAGGCAGCATTTCGGTCATCGTTTTATAAAACACATTATCTACTCCTACACTAGCGCATTGTTATTGTTATGCACGAAATTCATACAAATTAAATAATTCAGAATATTGTTAATATTTTTTAATTTTATGAAGTCGACAAACCTGTAAAGTGTATGTGTAAAGAATGTCATTTGTTTAGGATATTGGTTGTATCATGTATATATTGAAGTCATGTTACGAGAATAGGAATCATGACAACAGTAAACATATAACCAATACTTGTGTAAATAATAGTAAGCTTAACAAATTTATTGAATAGGTTTATTTTATTTTCTAAAATTATTTGATTTATTTTTTCTTTACATTGTTTTATTTCTTACTGTATCTTTATTATTTTTCAGGTGCATTATTATTCCCTGTAAAGTGCCAGTCTGACTCGGACAGGATGAATTCAGGATGGCATCGGATCATCTTAATTTCCCAGGTCCGCCAACAGAGAAGCACATGTTCCAGGAAAATCCAACCAAAGACGCATTTACAATTCTCCACAAAAGGAGGAAGTGAATTCCCTTGCTCAACAATTTACAGACAGTCCTAGAGCAGTTGACAGTGAACAATGTATCTGCATTATGCCATTGATGTGTGTATATGTAATAAAGTATTATGTTTTACAACATGTTTGTTTAATGTCTTTGAAATGTTAAATAAGTTCACTAAGATTTATAAATTTTAATCACCAAGAAAGCAATTGAAGAGTGACATTACAATAATATGGCATGTAAATGCAACGTAACTTAACATTTTGATTGAAAAAAAAAAATATATAGAGGACACACTTTTTATGGGAAAAAAATGTTTGCACTTGCAGATACACCAAAATAGACCTTGGAAATGAAAAGAGCATGTGTTTACCAATTTTCATGAAGATACTTCAATAAATAAAAAAAATATAATGATTTATAATAAAATATCAGCGGCGTCAGTGCCACAAATTTCTGAGAAATCAGCTTCTACAGAATAAAACCTGCCAAAAAAGTGGCAAAATTTTGTGAAAATTTAACAACTTCAAAACCTCGTAACTTTGGAAGTAATAGAGATATTTGAATAATTCAAAGTGTTTTGAGTTTGTTTTCATTTGCACTTTAAAGTGATAATAATTTAATTAATACATCTGGAATAAAAAACTCGTCTAGTGCACAGGCTTTGACTAAAGAATTGGTGCAAACTTTACAGGACATTTGGTCCCGATACCTTTGATCTTTCCAAGACCGACTGGAAAATAACCAGTCATCCTTCTGTCAGGCACTTTTTGGAATGTCTGTTGCTTTATGCACAAAAAATACACATCATGCTTGCTGGAGCAAATAAATATTTGAAATTGATTTCTGGTTTGAGAACAATTACTAAAATCTCTCCGAAACATGCTACTAGTTGGCGAGTAGTATCCGTGATTTTTTAGTAGTTTTTCTTTATTTTCAATCGCGTAAGTACTACTTTTAAAGAAAAGCTTGTTGCAGTACAAAGTTTGGCTCCTTCTGTTTACAAGGATGCAAATATCTTGTCATGACGTCATATGTTTTTTTCCATATAAGGGGCTCCAAACGGGTAATCAATAAGCATTACTTGAAGCAATAAACTAGTAGTCTCCGTGATTTTTCCTTTCAATTGAAAAAGCGAATTCTGTGCTACACACCTCAAGATTTTAATTGCTCTGTGTTGTTCTACATTATATTACCTACATCATAATGATGTAACATTATTAAATTCTATGCCAGATTTGCGGTGATAATGCGACTACTCACATAAGTGCATGCAGGAAAATGGTATTTTGATGACCCCTTTGGCACCCCTTAAAAATTTGCTGATGGTAAACGGGAGATTACCATGAGGTATTCGAAGTAAACGTCCTCCCTGCATTGAAATTTTGTCAAAATCGTCTCGAAACTAGTTGTATAATTTAGTAAACATTTTAAAATTGCAATTCTTTGTTAATATTTTCTTTGAGTAAACATTTTGCGATTGCGATTCTTGATTTTTTAAAGAAAATCTATCTCACGAAGAATGCGTGTTGAATAAATGGACGGTGTTGTTTAACTACTAAAATTGCTGCTTTATGTGAATAACCTAGCGATCACCATTGGTAAACTGAAAATAGGGAAATACAAGATAAAAATAGGGGTGCAATTATAGATTAATGTGCATGTGCAAAGACGTGCGCGTGAATGCCCCACGAGGAGTTGTTGTTATGAGATTTTTTTTAACAAAAATGTAATCTTGAAAAATATGAAGTTTTGGTAGCGATAACAGAGGATTTTTTTTAATTTAGAAAAACCTATTAAAGTATATACCATTTTAAAGGTTATTCTTTTAGAAAAACAAAACTGCAAATTAAATTACTGTATCTTGAAAAATAACAAAGTTATGTGTATCTGAAGAAGGTAACCCCCCACATTTCGTTCTGTCAAATATGTAAATTCTGTCAATAATACACCTGGCAATAATTTCTGGCAGTTAAACAGGTTCAAAGTAATCTTTTCATGTCATTTTATGCTTTGTTAAGTAAACACTCCACATATTTTCACTGTCTTACGTACATGGTGACTAATAAAAGACAACAAATCATTTTAAATGGAATGAGTATTAAAGCCAAATGCTGGACTGAATCTGGGTAAGACAATGTCTCTAGTACTGCGTAAAAAAACATTTGGCATTTACAAACTGCAAGTAAAAGATGTTATATACATTTATAAAGCTTAGTTATATATATTATATATATCTTTAACATGCTTAGTACATATAACAGAGTAATTTATTTCAGTATTCGGAACAGTGTATTCATTAACTCTAAAGGCATATATCCGACATCATCTCCAGTTTTAAGTCCATCCTTTCTGGAAGACCAAAACACAAATTAATATATTTTACCTTTTAATTCTGCCAAAAAGATCATGTACTCTTCAAAGTTATTAAAAAATGGCCACAGAAATGTAAATACATGTATTAAACAACATGCGGTCTTGATGAAAGGTGGTCTTTCAATGCAGCTTTTGCTTTAGGAACTTTTTGGCATACTAATTGTTCACTCATTCAAAAGAACCCAAACCATACCTTAAATACAACAATTAACATGGTTTAAATGCTGAACAATTTTTAAGTATTGATCAGAAAATACTTGAAAAGAACATAGTCTTGTGATTATACGAAAAACTTTTCCGACAAATATGAACAGTAACAGCAACATCAAACATTAACAAATTGAATACTGGATAGGCCATCTCAGGCAAAAGAAAAAACAATTAAAAACTGCAATGCAAAGCACCACAACACAACTTTAAAGACTCCTTGGCTGACCATCTTGGAAACAACCTAACATGACAAAGACTGTTAATTTCTGTCTTCAAAAGCCACTGTCTCCACTGTCTTGTTTGTCCTGTATGAACAGAAGACTAAAAACCAAAGCACAATATCTTTCAAAAACTGCAGCAATCCTGAAATTAATATATGCAAAAGCAAATCATGCAATGCTTAATGCTGTTACTTAACAGCATTTTATGAAGTGCTACTAGTATTGCAGTTAAGTTAAAATATCAAGCATGCAGAATAAATGCTGTTACAAGATTGTTTTCAATGTAAGAATTGTTTTTCAATGTAAGGATGTTTTAAGATTTAAAGAAACACAACAACAAAAAAGCTTTAAATTTAAAGAAAATATTAAACCTTGTAAGTATACAACATGAAGTCATTCAATTAAACCTGCAGTGACCACTTAAAGGCAATGACAAGGGAGGGAGTGCTCACCCCTCTCCCACCCAGCTACCTTATTTGTAGCTCATTCAAGAAATGATATAGATTAAATTGATCAATTATAAATGAAAATAAACACGACAGGCTTTGCATTTCAGTTGTGTACACGGTGGTGATTGAGGATCAATGCTGTGCTATAAATCGAGACAATGTTTTGTCAAATTGTTGTCCACTTTCACTTACACTATCTTCCAACAGCCTAAACATCGTAAATCTTACGTGAAATAATTATATTAACAGCCATCTTGCATGCACTAATTGCAATAATAATTATTTTGATGTGGTAAATAGTTTGCAGTACCTGTAATATACAATCAAACAACAAAGATTGACAAAGACGTCAAAGTTGCACGACTGCAATACCTCGCGAAAACTGATAACATTCAGGGGAGATCACTCTTTGCAGTATGACGAACGTTAAGCGGAGTGCCACGAAATCAGATTCGGTTGATAACGGGTCGCTATCGGAAACTGACGGAAGAACACGAAGTACCTGATAGACAGTTTATGGAATTAAATGAATTGCGCAAAAATGCGCTAAGATGTAATTTTAAGAAATTGATGTTAAATGGTGGATGGATGCTTATATTTTGCTGGTATACTTGTGCTTTCCAGTGACCATATTGTTTTCATCAGACAAATGGCCAGTGAAAATTGCCTAAATTTGACTCATTGCTGTTCTTCCATGCATTAATTTGCTTAATTTATTTTCAGACTAATAGAAAGCGTGTTCTTTCCCCTTTCCAATGATGTATAATACATAATTATAGCTAAAAATAGGCAGGAGTAATTTAGATTTAAATCACATGATCCGTTCGTGTAAACAAAGATGGAAGACGCACATTCTGTTCAGTAAACAACAAAATCGGCAATTTAATAGTGAAAATTATCAGCAAAAACGCTCATGATTTTCAATTGTATTACTAATATAATAACATTTAAACTTTAATGTCTTTAATTCCATCAAAACAATGACTTTTATGTCCGTAGTTAATTTTTAGCGATGTGATAAAAATGTATGGTTTACTATGGTGACAGATATGGACTGGCTGAATGAACAAAGCTTTGTTATCGCTAGTTTTGGAGACTTCAACTTATTCTGCGTTTGGAACAGTTGCTAGGTGATGTGTGTAAACTCAACATTCAATGATGGAGAGCTTTTACACCTTTTAATATTCAAATCATGATACTGCTAGTTCACGGATACTACTCGCCAACCAGAACCAGTATGGCAACTTCCGGAAAAGTATGCACGAAGTCCGTTTGAGTTTACTTAACACACTAAAACTATGTTTTTCGACATAAAATGATTACTTACCGTTTAGAAAATCCTGATTGTCAAGGATTGTAGAAAAGCTCTCATAAAAATTTGCTTCATTCTTCTAAAATTAGGTTTTCATGAATATATTGGCCCAAATATGTCTCCCCACGTTTCACAACCTGAGCGGCCGTTGGACTGGAAACGGAAGCGGAAATAAAGGTTACAAACAACTTTACAAAGTGATAGGTTAGAAACCTGTAAACTAAATCTCTCTATCCCCTGGGCCCATATCCACAAAGCTCATAAGGAAAGTAATAACTTAAGTCATATTTAAGGGAAACTTTATAATAAGATTCATTCCAGAATTATAGTACATTCTGTAGTAAACTGGTTGGCGAGTAGTATCCGTGAACTAGCAGTATCCGTGATTTGAATATTAAAAGGTGTAAAAGCTAGTTTCGAGAAGATTTTGACAAAATTTCAATGCAGGGAGGACGTCTACTTCGATAATAACATGGTTATCTCCCGTTTACCATCAGCACATTTTTAAGGGGCGCCAAAGGGGTCATCAAAATACCATTTTCCTGCATGCACTTATGTTCGTAGTCGCATTATCACCGCAAATCTGGCATATAATTTTATAATGTTACATCATTATGATGTAGGCAATATAATGTAGAACAACACAGAGCAATTAAAATCTTGAGGTGTGTAGCACAACATTCGCTTTTTCAACTGAAAGGAAAAATCACGCATACTTCTAGTTTTATTGCTTCAAGTAATGTTTATTGATTACCCGTTTGGAGCCCCTTATATGGAAAAAACCATATGACGTCATGACAAGATATTTGCATCCTTGTACACAGAAGGAGCCAAACTTTGTACTGCAACAAGATTTTCTTTAAAAGTAGTACTTACGCGATTGAAAATAAAGAAAAACTCGCCAACCAGTAAAGTTAACTCAATTCCAAACCACAAATATTGGTTTTCAAATTAGTTAGAAACGTATTTGTAGACTTACATCAAGGACATATACTTTATTGTTATATTTGTACTAAGCCTCTATTTGAGATTTTTTATGTGTCACAGCACAAAAATGTCAACTCCGTTACAGAACAAAAATCTATTAAACAATTAAGTTTTTCCAATTTTTTATGCAAACAAATAACATCTATTATCAATATTAGTTCCATTTTACTGACTATTCGTGTAAAAAGAGATACATTATGACATGTTTGCCCCCTAAAAAGTAAACAGTTTATATAAACTAAGAAATTGTACAAAAACAATAGCGGTTAATTTAGCAACCGTTCAAGTATAATCTTTCCACAACTGCTAAGACATAACTTTAGCAAACAGAGTAGAGTCTTATGTACTAAGCTAAGCTACAGTGCAAATAGGGCTACGCACAGATTACATTTTATTTGTTACATTCAATTTGTGATTGACAATGATCTAAAGGCACTTTCGTATAATTGCACGCCTTAATTACCCCAATGCATTAAAACCTTTGACTGAATATTTATGTACTCTGATAATTTTATATGCTTTGATTATGATGTAATTACTTGTAGGTGGTTTTCGTACCTGATGAAGTTTCATTGTATCAGAAAAAGCTTACATTTTGCCAGACGATCCCATTGAATACCGTAGTTTTATTTTTGTTTATTCCAATAATATGCGGAATTACTTTATTAAAGTAAAATCAATACATATTGAACACAATGTCTTGTTATATGTCAACTCCGTTACGATTTTTGTAACGGAGGTGACCGTAACGGAGTTGACATTCTAAAACATTTTTCCATACAGCCATTTTGTTTTTTGAGCATTTTGTAATCAAACAGACATTAATGTGTTTGGAACGTCAATCTGCTAATAAACTTGTGCTTTTTAAGAACAATAAATTCAACAGTTTTATGAAAACACATGAACGGAGTTGACCAAGTTTTTTTTATATGCATGCAACTGCTGACAAACGGGCATATATTTGTCATTCTTCCTTATACCAACCGCATCAACATCTTAATTTAAATTTTCGCGTTTAAAACGTTTGTGTATATGACATCATCGCTTGTTGTGTAAGAAGGGACATAATCATTACTCTCATGATTTATGGAGTCGTTACGGAGTTGACAGATGAGCATCGGGACAGACCATTCAAGCATGATAAATTCTTGTAGACACATCCGAAACAAGTTTTGATAGCCTGTTTCAAATTATATATACGTATTAAGCTATCATAAACAGAAATTTTTTATCAATGGTACTTAACTGGAAGAAAAATACACCTATTGTTTTCCGTAAATCTGTGATCATCGCAAAATTTGCGGTATCGCCATCCATCATTTTTTGATAAAGAAAGTATTGGCATAAAAATCTATCTGAGCTTGAAATTATAAGAAAGACAACAAATAAACATAGGAATATTAAACTTATCATGTTTATTTTGTAAGATAAATTACCGGGACAAGTGTATGTACGTTAATTCTGGAATGACTGATAAATGTTTCATTAAAGAATCAATCCTTAATGTTTGAAATATGGTAAAATAAGGATCATCTGTTGATTCTTTACCAGTTTAAAGCCATTTAAGACCAAATAAACTTGATATAAACCAGCCACAAACTTTTATGATTTTTAGACATTTACATAAGTTTTCACTAAGAATCTTCGTGGATATGGGCCCAGGCGACGTTCGCCTCCAGGGGCGTCTGGCGCGGTTCCATACAGGGTTTGGAGTTGAAGGAGTTGGGAAAATCAGAACCTTCCAATCTAAACAAGTTCAAATATATTGTTTGCAAAACAATGCCAGTTATATTGCGCAATATAGTAGTTTAGTTTTTGCAGAGACTGTCGCCGTGTATAATTCACATGTTAAAGGGACTATGGCAACGAAAATATGGTTTTAAATTGCACTATAAATGATATTAGATGATAGAAATGAGCTATACTAAGATATGTACGTTAAATAAATAATAAATAATAGAATACATAATGAGATATTGGATAAAAACAAATCAGCAGATATACTGGAAAAAATTCAAACGCCGAACTTGTAGCAAACTCACGACTTAGGAGCCATACTAAGAATTGACAGTAGCCAGCGCTTTAACCAACTGCGCTATCATGCTTTGTATGGAAACGGGTGTAAACTATGCACCGTTCAATATTTTACCCCAGGGGGAGGGGGGGGGGGGAGCGGCGGGCATATACGGGACTTTAGACTGAAAGCAATTCCCGACAGGCGGGAATCTGACAAGCCGAATGATTCCGGGTCCCGGGAATTTTCGGATTTTAGATCGCGGTAAAATTGGGCCTCGGGCCATTTGATACACAAATTAAGCATCCCAAATTGAGGGGATTTAGACAAAAATGCTTGGCTTTAGGGTGGGAAATTAGATCCCCGAAAATAAAATTAGTCAAAATATAAATTGATTTTTTATCTCAAAATGCGAAAACTCTTTCCCCATTATATGGACCTTATTTTAATCGTTATCATATACCATTATCAAGATCTTAATTTCCGATTTAAAAAAAAAAAAATCCCTATTGAGGCCCTTTTAGTGACATAGTCCCTTAAAAGATTGAATCACATGTATAACAATTTCGATGACAAATGTCCATCTTGTATAAAAACTTATTTTGTTCTGCACACGATAGTAATGCTAGAACTTAAAAGACTAGAACCAATATGTGCAATTTTGTTGTACCTCTTTGCAAATCAGTGACGCGGAAAACTTTAGAATACAGTGGCATCAAGGACTGGAAGGCTTTCCAGAGAATATCAAGAACACTAAGAAATTTATTTCTTTAAAAAAATATGTGAAAAAATACTATTGAAAGATCTGGTTTATAATAATAGTATTAATATATATTATGTTTTTGAGCATACTTCATAATGTTTTAGATTTCCGTTTTCAGGTTTATTCCACCTTTGTTATTATTTGTTCATTTTGTATAGAATCCATTGGAAATAAGCTTATTGCTGATTGGGCCATCCATAGAAGCACAGCGCTATAAGTCCCCCCCCCCCCTTGCTAATAAGTAAGTGTTGTAGTGGTTTTAATTCGTTTATGAGTGGGCTCTGAATAAACGTCCTCTGTATGATGAAATGTCTACTGTAATGTCTTATTGTATCTGCGATACAATTTATATGTATGTTGTTAATTGTGCTATGTCCTAGAATAATAAATAATAAATATATTTGAATATATTTTATGACAGCAGCGTGTTTTCGCTCCTTTATATATACAATAAGTTGTTATTTTTAGAACCTGTAACAAAAATTGTGAATTTTTAATTCGTCAATCTGTGAATAGCTCCTTATTAACATCACTTTGACGTTATATTTAATACCCATACACTTTATTAACATCACTTTGACGTTATATTTAACACCCATACACTTTATTAACATAACTTTGACGTTCTATTTAATACCCATACACTTTATTAACATCACTTTGACGTTATATTCAATACTCATACGTAAACTATACAAACATAACATCTAAATCGAAAACACACATATATGAATGATACGTGAAAGAAAATGAAAAAGAAAATAAATTACTAACCTAGGCCGGTATTTATAAAGCTCCTACAGGAAATCTTAACTTAAGTAGTACTTAAGTGCAAATTTCAGATCAACTACGTTACCTTTATAATGAATTGATGGGTACCGCATACTTATGGACAAATAAACAGAGTGCAGTGCAAGAAAATTTTGATTTCTCTGGGTTTTCCTCATATAATGACAATAATTTTAGTTCTACGGAAGGCAGCTAGTGTCGCTATTAAATATTCTAACAACTTATTATCCTGAAATTCGTCCCTCGTCATAGGGGAAGTGAAAAAGAGTCCATGTATTTTATTCATGAAGTAAATCTTCAGATTTATATTCATATTTCTGTTCCATTTTGCTACAATTTGTGTGATAGAAGCTCATTTAAGTTTCTGTGATCTTATCACGGTGTTTTTGTTTAAAAAAAAACGTTCGGAACTATAAGTTTCATATTGAAACTTAAGGTTTAAATGCAAATTATTCATATCATTCAATACAGGTACTTGTTTTTTTTTTTACTGAGATCAACACCATGTTAGCACTATTTTACTAAAATTGAACGTTCATGTGTGGCTTAAATCATATTTTGTTCCGTGCAACTCGTGGTTATATCATAGAGTATATGGATTGTTAAATATTTGAATTTAATACAGATATGTCTTGCCTGTTCAACGACTTTTTCCACGAAGTAAACTGTACTTTCCAATATTATTTCAGCAGTATGCAGTGACCAGATTCACCGTGTAAATATCCTTACTCGACGCATTTGCTGAAGCGAATAAGGCTGCTTTCACATGCATCCGCTTGCGCCTGCGTCGTGCGTCTGCGTTTGCTAAAAAAAACGGACATAATAAACGGGTCTAGCGTTATTCAACTGGTCTGTTCAGATGGACCCGCATGCGCTCTCCGTCAAAATCTTGTCCTCGTAAAATTTGAAGATGTAGCGATTTTGCTCGGACGCGCGGATACGAGGAAACCATATCCAGCGAAGATAGCATCATAAGTGGTCACTTTAATTACTTCACAGTATGCTAAAATTTATGGAATTGATAACGTCCAGTTTTATATGAACAAACACAAAAAGATTACAAAGACAGTGAGTTTGTGAACAATGCGTGGCAGAGCATTCTTGATGCGCTTGATGTCAACTAATTGACAGGTATTATTTCGTTTGTCAAAATGCCATGTTTGCTGTTAAAAAATGTACATGCATGATTTTCAGAATAATCAAATAGGAATACTTCGTCTATGTAAAGTTTTTTTTTCATATACGTTCACTCAATTCAAAGAAAGAGCGTAAACGCAAACGGACTCATCTAAAAGGGTTTCCGTTTGCGTCGCGGGGACACAATATGCACACGCACAGAACGCAGACGCAATCAGCCTAGGCTGGTATTCCATGTATCCGATTGCGATTGCGTTGGGCGACTGGCGTATCGCATCCGTTAGCACTGACGCAAGCACTATTCCATGTACACGATTTCTGCTTGCGATTGTCCATGTAGATCCATCGCTTCCCAGGTGCCGTGGCCTCACTTCCCGACTTTTTCTTTGATGCCGCTTCTTTCTTTTTCCTTACATACATATTACGATATTTCCTTACACTACATCTCGTTTTTGCATCTTCAACTGTTAACACAAAATCGTAACCAATATAAACATATTTATATTCTAGCTTTATGTAGTGCAGACGATGTACATGTCTTACACCAAGTACTGGTGTGTATTTCGTAGTTTATGAGGTCCTTCCGTGTCTGAGGCTGCATTATGTGAGGACCCGGAGTGTGTCCCAGCACTCCTATCTAATTATAATTATAGAGACTCACGAAAGTTGGGACGAATTTTGAAACATAGCTGCAATTTCCAGCTATATATTCTTATTGAAAATTATTTCATTTTGGTGTGGTCTTGTGCTGTGGGGGGAAACCGGAGTACCCGGAGGAAACCCCACCTGTCCGGCATGGTGCCCACCAACCAAACTCACATGCACCAGGAACGGGAATTGAACCCGGGTCCGCCTAGGTGAGAAGCGTGTGTCCCAACCACTGCGCTAGCCGGACAGCCTACCAAGTGCTGGTTCAACATATTTTTATTAAAAAGGAAATATTAGATTTACGAAAAACGAAAATGATAATGATTATAAAAGATTCGAGTTTAGTTGAAGTGAAAATATAAGCATATAGGATGAAATAAAACGTGTCCAGAAATATACTGCAAAATAAACAAAATGAAAATAACAAATGCATGCATTCATCTAAAGTGTAATAAGAAAATATCAAACTGCGAACATGTGCTCCCTGTAAAGTCTGTTACATCTAGTGCTACGACAATGCTGCGCCATGTATTATTAACTATTTCTGTGTCCTTGTATTCTTTGCAAGAGTGGTCATATAGGAGAGGATGTTTCCTCACGAGTGCAATAAATTGTTCGCAAACTGCGGGGTCGTTAAGCCGTCGTTTTATTGCGGACTCTTATCTGCTAATGACATCCGCTGATCCGACTGTTCGCTAAAAATCGCTACATGTAGCAATTTTTAACGTACGTCAAATTGACGGATAGCGCAATCGGACACATGGGATAGTCCCTATTAAATTTCGCTTGTTCCGATTTTTTTTACCGTTAAACGGACGAACGCAGTCGGATAACGGAGACATGCAATACCGGCCTAACTCATGATAAAGCAGCATGACACTGTTCCCAATAAAATATCTTAAAAGTCAGTGCTGGTCATACACAAGAAGGCTGGAGACCTGGATATAAGCGAGCAGACGACATAGGACCAGATGCAAGAATGCACCATTTTTTCTGTATAAATGTATTGCATGTATGTTGTTATATATGCCATCAAATTACCGTTTGGTCTTTTGGGGTAGGAACACACCACAGAAAGAAAAACTTGTGGACTTCTCGTTTTTGCCAAAATACGGTGACAAAAACAACGTACTAGTGTTTCACGTTGCTGTTTTTTTCAAATACGAAATGTAAAAATGAGTGTGACATACGCGCTTATAATATTTTTTATTTATTTAAACGTCTGCTGATGATTGGTCTGTTATTTTGGCATTCAATTCCGGAAAAGAAATAAGCTATACAGATGCTTGACATGTGAATATTTCTTGCTGTATATAAGTACAGATTAACTTGTACACGTAAAACATAGCCGAAAGTACTGGGATTAGGCAGTTCACTCTGTATAGAGATTAAGACGATTAAGTACACGTTCGCTATGACAGTAAGTCGGAATAGATTATATAAATTAAAGACTTCTCTGAATGGCCGAATTTTACAGATAATTGTCTTTAAAGGTAAGTAAACATGATATAAAGGTATTACATTTATAAAAGCAAACGATGCTCACAGAGAATAATTAAGAAATGTATGTACTTGTCTATTTATGAAAAATAAACCCACCAACCAAATTTAAACCAAGAAACCAAATTCAAATTTGAACATCAACCCAAACTGATATCACTGCTACCGCGTCTCTGTTTATATAATAGCAACTTCCGGTGATGATCGTGGAATAATGACACTTGGATTTGAAGGATTATGTTACACTGGTACTGGGCGTACGTGAATGGCGTCCATGTAAGTAAATCGAATGCATCGTCTCTGATAACGTGACGTGCAACTCGTGCATCTCGTGCCCGCGTATCTACATCCAAACAACCCAGTTTACTCGGGCCAGGAAAATAGCGTTAGGTTAGATTTTGAACGTTATCTATAGCAGATGTCATCAGTTCGTCTTGGTAATAGCAGATTTCCAAAAGCTGTGGTGACCGTCTCTCACAATTAACATTATATGTCAACATGCAGTCTACTTGCACTAGCTTACATTCCTGCATTAAACCTATACCACAAGTTATGCTAAGGACGGGAATGTATTGAAATCTTAAAATGCGGGTTTTCAAAGAACCAAATATTTGACGTTTTCCTAATACCTGACTTTTTGATATTTTCTGTATAATATACGTACGTGGACATACGTTACTTTACATCAATATAATGAATGAATATTCATAAAATCAAGTGGTGATCGTCGCGATTTTATGCGTTTTTTTTTGTTTTCAAGACACAAGAAGCTTAAAGCGAAGTCATTACAGTAGCCTACATAGAAATATAGTTTATGTTTATATTTAACTTTGAAATACCATATTCGTGGCCATTTTCAGTTATGACTTAACGTTTCTTCAAAAATGACATCGTTCAAAGTAATATTGTCTTTAGTCTTTAAATGAGTTTCGGCAAAAGATAAATATTGACACGTACAAAATTGCAAAGGTCCTTTATCGTAATTTTTGTCCGATTTTATCTAGATGCATGATGTTCATTTTGTTATATGCATATCGTTCAACTAGAATATTTTGATACATGGCTTGCATTGTATATCTTGTACACAGATCAGAATTCCATCTTATCTTATGGTGTAAATATCAAGTACTGTTCTGACACTCAATGTTTTTTTTTTAAAGAACCATGTAAATTTGAATATATAATTATAATAAACATACAAATTTTGCCAAGTAAAGTTACAAGTACGGATTCCGCAAGCCGCTCGGTGCACGTGTCTCTGTAAATATAAAGTCCACAATAACAAAGGAAATCACAACTCCACGCTTAAAAGAAAAAGATCTAATCCATACTGACATTTGAAAAAAAAACCTGATGAAAGCGAGTTAAGTATGCATACTTAAAACTGGAAGTACGAATTGCTACATTAAAATGGAAGTATGTACTTCGTATGAAAGTGAAAATAAGAACAATTGATAAGTTATGGAAATGCGAATATATTAACTGTAATACCCGACTTCTTAGTGTGAACATCGATAAAACCGCTGAATAAGTAAATTGTATTTCATATATTGAACACTTTTAATTTCAGCGCAATATAACCAATCCAATTTTTTGACAAGTATTATTAAAATGATAATCACGCAGACAATCCTCGACACGTTATACACATGCCATATACACGTGGTCGTTATGTTGTCCAGTATAATCGACGTAAACATACTTATAAGATATATTGAATAAGGAACATAAACAGGAGTTTGTGTATAGACGATAAAAAGGAAGACTTTTTTTTTATATTTACCGATACTTCAATAAATACCTCACGCGAAACACACAAGTCGAAATTCACATCTTGTTAAATTTAGAGCGTCGTATTAATCCAAATTCTACCATCAAACAATATTTATTCAAATGTGCACAGGGGAGTCTATATGGAAAATAGAAGCCGAGACATCTTACAACACCAAAATAAGTGATTGTTTCAATTTTATTTAGACAAATAACAACTTTTTATTATTATTCTACATTATTAGAAGTGTTATGTGACAAAATGTGTTGTGGTGAAATAAATTCCATATTAAATCAGAATTATCTTTTTGATTTAAATTTTCAAAACAAAAATGACACGTTTCAAAATATGTTCATCAATGCTCTTTAAATCTGTTGCGATTCAAGATAAACATTGACACGAACAGAATCGTACAAAGTTCCTTATCTAAAATTTTGTCAGATTGACATCTAGATGCTTGTTCGTTTTGTTGTGATGCATATCGCACTGCAGGCCTGTTTTGATGCCTGTCGATATACTACAACATGTTAGACATAGATCTGAATTCCAACACCAAAGTACCGAGGGTGACATATGTACTCGCGTACGGTGACCGCTGTCAGACAAATTGAAATTAACGTCATGGTCTCAGATGAGACAAACAACTAAAGACGCACTTTTTTCAGATAATTGAGTACAACTGTTAATTTCGCATACAATGTCTCATATTGTTCTAGAATCTTCTGGCAAGCGTCGAGCAGAAACATAATTGCTTAAAATATAATTGCACTGCTCGATAATTTGAAAATAGCTTTAATTAAATGTAGGCATATACAGAACAGAATATAACTGAATTTTATTTCACAATAACTTTACAGTTTCTAGTGTTTAACAATAATACATTATATATTATACATTATAGTAAGTGATCATTTATTTTAATGTTTCTAGAACAGGATGAACTTGACAAGATAAAATGAAACTTGCATTTTCACACATAAGAATAGTACATCTAGTTAAAATGGAACTGTTTTCGTATGTTTATTGGAGTAAACAACAATTATATAACAATAACAACATGAATCTCATATTTATTAAGCAGTAGTGGTAAAGAATATGTTTAAAGATATACATCAATATGCACATATATACAAACATTTATTATTAATTGTTCATCATAATATTTTGGCGAATACTTAATGCCTCTGATATGTACTTGCTTAACCTAAACATTTCACATTTTTTGTCTGTGTATTTAGCAAGTGCGTGAGTTTAAACAAACTAGGCCTGATTCTGTAATAATTTTAAGTTATTTTTCTCTTATTTGAACGAATGTATTACATTTCAACAGGAAGTGGAGTTCATCTTCCACTTCATTATTTTGACATAATTGACAAACCGCATATTTCTATCTACCTGATCGTATCTAGCAGTTTGTATTCTCAGATTATGTGCACAAAGACGTAATTTTGTAATCGTTTTCTCAAATTTCTTGATACGATTGTTTCTAAATATGAATAAAAAGAATTTTTTTTTATTGCTTTATACACAATCAAAACTCTATTATCAGTTACGTCACGTTGCCACTCTTGTCAGCATTCATCAATAACTCGTTGCTTAAACAAAGACAAACCATTATTATCATTGATTTGTGAGTTATCAGCCCAAACATAATTAAATCCATATCTAGAAAGTAGGTCCTTAACATTTCCAAACCAATTTATCTTGATATTATTTAAATCAGTCAGACTATCTTCCATGATTGATCGCAGTATTATATTGACACTTGTAATAAGTTTAAACCACTATTTGATAATGCGTACATATCTGCTAACATATAACGGGTATCTACCAAGTTCGCCGTATACGGCAACATTTGAAGTTGATTTTCTGACACCAAGAATAGCCTTGCAGAATTTTAGGTGTAATTTTTCAACTCGCTAGAATTAGAGAAACCCCATATTTCGCATGAGTATGTAATAATTGGCGAAACAAAAGCATCAAATAACTGCAAAGCTAACTTTGGTTTACAATAATATGTTTTCAAATTTGATAACAATGTGCTTAGTGCCTTTAAACCTTTACCACGTAAAGTATTAGTATTTAGATTAAAATTTCCAGTATAATTCAGTGTTACACCTAGGTAGATAAAATCGTTAACCGTGTCTAGGTATTCATTTCCATACATCCACTTCTCATTACGTTTTGTGCCTTCTTGATTACACCTAGGTAGATAAAATCGTTAACCGTGTCTAGGTATTCATTTCCATACATCCACTTCTCATTACGTTTTGTGCCTTCTTGATTACGGAAAACAACAATTTTGGTTTTTGCTATATTGACTTGTAAGCCCCATGTATTACAGTAGTCATATAGACAATTTAGAGACATTTGTAAATCTTCAGGCGTTTCATCAACCATGTCATCTGCAAAAAGCAATAAAATCAAAAATATATCTTGTAGATTAATTCCAGCACTATATCTGTTTTGCAGAAACATTTCTAAATAATCTACGAAAAGTGAAAATAGTATCGGTGACATTATCTCACCCTGTCTTAAACCTACTGCTATATTAAAGTAATCGGAATAGGTATTACAATGCTTTACACATGACTTGACAGATTGATACATGCTGCGTATTATACGTAACATAACATTTTACCATTCAAATTGGACTTGTATAACTTCAACCGTAGTGCGTTTAAATATATAGAATCGAAGCAACGTTTCATATCAATAAAACAGCAATACAAACGTTTATTCATATTTACATATTTTTGAATAACCGAATGAAGGATACAAACTGCATCTATAGTTGATCTGCCTTTTCTAAAACCAAACTGAGCGTCAGAAATAACATCAGTACTTTCGCACCATATTGATATTCTTTGGTTTAGTACACATGGAAATAACTTTGCAAAATTGCTTAACAATGTGATAACTCTATAATTACTAACGTCTGATTTGTCACCCTTCTTATGGGGGACTATAAATCCTGTGGTCCAACATACAGGGAAATTCCCAGTGTTAAAGATTATATTGAAAATCGTTGTGATATACCCAGCCAAAATATCACAAACTTAGAAAACATTTGCTCAAAATGATTCTTAAACTCATCAAGTGGCACATGGCTATTATTACATGTTGTATTTTGGGAGATAAAGTACCTCTCAAAGTCTTTTGGTTTATTTCGTTTAAGATCTTCAATATGTTTACAGCGTTTAAAATTGAATGCCTTACGCTTCTTTTTTGAAATTAATTTATAATTTCTTTTCAATCGACACATTTCTATTATATCAGTATCACGATGTGAATTATTATAGATATACAAGGCATCTTTATACAATCTTTTCGCTTCCCTACATTCTTGGTCAAACCATTTATCGCTGACTGAAATAATATGTTTTTCGAATTGTGGATATTTTTTAACACGTTTGATAAATAAGGGATCAGCAACATCTCTTACAATATTTATAAAATTATTTACTATGTTATTAACATTTGTTTCCTTTTGCTCAGTATATTTTAGAAAGAAATTGTTAAAGTCCGAGGCCCTACTAACTAAACCATCACGAAAATGTTGCTGTTCATCATCAATCCATTTTACGTAACTCACTGATATATGGCTCCTCTATAATAACCTGCATGTTACATATTATATAGAAAGACAGTGGGGCGTGATCACTAAAATTATTAAAATCTTCTACAGTAAAATTGTCTACGACATTAAAAGAATGTTCACTGAGTACCAAGTAATCAATTACGCTTGCGCCATTTGTATTACAGCATGTATATTTACCAATACTGAAGTCTGAACCCAATCTCTTGCGATTCTCAATGCCGTAGCCTTACATAAATCTAGTAAATTATTTCCTTGAGAGTTACTTCCCTTGTCCATTGAATATCTTGGTAACGCGTTATCAGATGAATAATATTCAGAGTAAATATCACGTATATATGAATCACAAATAATAGTATCACTTTTACAAGCTGTTCTAGCATTAAAATCACCAGCTAACAGACCAGTGCCCACAGCTTGGTAATGATTTATATCGTTACCAAGTGTTTCAAACAGGTCTGTATCTATCAAGTTAGCAATCGGCGAAGAACTACCCCACATATATACGGCTGCAAGGTATCTGTCTTCATTATTGCTAAAGTAATGTTGATCTATTTTAAGCCCAACGATAGTATCATGTGTATTTTTAACAATAGATATTCCACTGCTAATGCTTTTGAGCTTGTATATTACTATACCTCCACTATTGCGCTTTGCTTGCCTATGTCTATATTTCCTATAAAAGTTATGACAATCATAACCAGAAAGTTCAATTTTGCTTGATTTAACAGTCCATGTTTCCAACAGAATAATCCAATCATATTATAAGATAAAAGAGAGAAAATCTGGGTCTTCTCGTTTTGCTGCACTTAACCCATTGCAGTTCCAGACTAAACACTTAAGTCCATCCGGTCCCTCCTACGCGTCTTTCACTGGCCTGCCGTCAATGTATAAGGTGTCGTATGACACCCACGCCCTTCCCCCCCCCCCCCCCAGATTTTCCTCTTCGACCTTTTTAAAGAGACGCCTCCTTTTTGCTGCGACTTCCAGTGGGAATTGTTCTGTCACATAGAACGGAGTGCCCATGAGGTTCTTGCTACTTTCATGGACCTGTTCCCGGTCGTTAAAAAACGAAAACTTGCACACGATGCTACGGTGTCTCCCTTCGCCGCCGTTTCCGGTAATTCCGCGTCCGTTCGTATTTTTCTGGCCCATCCTGTGTACTCGTTCGAATCTCATGGTCGACACCGTTTCCTTTGTTAGTTTTAGTTTTTCCACCATGAAGTCTCTGTTTGGTCGCATTTTGTCGGCGATTCATCAGGTTCTTCCGGAATGTTACCAAATATCAAAGTGTTTCGCATGCTCTGGGACTGAACATAGTTCATATCGTCTTTCAATTGATCATTGTCCCTTTATAAGTCGGATATCCGTTTCCTAGAACCTTCTCGATCGATGTTTACAGATTCGATATTATGTTTAGCCCTGTCAATTTTATCGCGGTTTTCCTTGGCAATAGTTATGTGAATCCACAACTTTTTGAGTTCTTTGTCCAAATTGTCTACTTTCTTTTCTAGCCCGTCGAGAACCTTGAGTCTTGAATCCATGTCGTTTAACTTTAAGTCAATTTTTCTGCCTAGCATGGCGACTATATCAGCGTTTGTCGGACCCATATTTTGTTGGCATGTACTGCCTTCCATAGTTTTAGACGGCTTTGTTTGGATAGAATCGTAAATATCGTAAGTATCCCTCACACTATTTAGCACATGGAATACGATACTGGTGGTCACGTTAATCCCCTCGTTGTATAGAACTGAATTCACTCCACTCAATACCTGGCTAATTGGTTCAAAGCCCCCTGGCGAATTTTGCGTATTTACACGTTTACTATCACTAAAATCCTCATCACTTTCACTCCTTTTCTTCTTATTTCGCCTATTTTTTCCTGTCATTTTAGTTCCATTTTCACACTGCTAGATAGATCTTGACTTACTCTACAATCAATGTCAAATATATTGTATTATTCCTAAATTTAACAAAGTTAATCCAGATTTTTATCAGAGCTTTAAAAAAACACGTCTGCTCGGATCAGCTTACTATAATCATCATATATATAACACGTGCAACTATAGAAATTCAACAGAAAATACTTGACTCTTGTTCCAGTAGCTACATTGTATCGGAAAACTACTTTGAAATATATCTATCATTGTGTAGCATTTTGCAAAACGAAAATGAGTATCAGGTGAGATTATAGTGTGTTCAATATAAGAAATATGAACGCGTACCGAAATGATTAATCTGAACTATAATGATTAACAAGATTTACTAACTAACCCCGAACAGCATCTTGAAACGGTTAGTTCCAGTGGTAATTAAAACAATTATGCCTTGCTTTTTTAGACTGAGGCTTTTCGATGACGTCACTATGACGTGTGTACCGGAAGAGATTTCCAGCGAACAACTCGTGCACGTGATCCCGCCGTTCAGAAAGGGCAGTAACTGTGATTCATCGTTGCGACACGAGGATGATAGATATGGGCAGCAGACACCAAACTCTGTAAGAATATGTTGTTACTCTCAAGAATACTGGATCAGTCGTTTTTCTTCCAATTTCATATTTTGTAACCATAAGACTCAAATGTCCGATCAACATTCCGAATAAATGATTTGATCGGTCTGATTCAACCCGCAGTGAATGAATATATGGATACATGTGATTAAATGAATGAACGAACGAAGTAATGAACCAATTAATGAATCAATAAATGAATCAACGAATGAATCAACCAATTATATATTTTATTTCAGATTGAATTTACGTCGAAACGTCCATCACGAGGGATCTCGGCTAAGCAAGTCAGGAATAGCTTATTTCCGGGAAAACGATCTCCAGATACCGACACAAACGATTCACTCCTACAGGCATCCAAAAAAGCAAAGGATCCTTTCAGGAATGCGACACCAAATAGATTAGAAAATGCAAATGACGGAATTTTGGAAGCGGCTGAAACTCTCGAATTAGGCGACAAAGTCGCAGACGGGTCACGTGATTACGTATTACCCAAAATTTCAGGTCAGCACCGGGATTTGAGGTCCATATCACCGGAAGTCATGGCAGATGTTGTTATTGGACGCTACAATGACGTGTTTAGTGACGTCACGATTGTCGATTGCCGCTACCCATACGAGTTTAAAGGAGGTCACATCAGAGGGGCGGTCAACATCTTCACTAAAGATGACGTCGACGCTCTGTTTCAAAAATCCGTCAAGGAAGACAAACGTCACGAGCTCATCTTCCACTGCGAATTCTCGTCTGAGAGAGGACCTGACTGTAAGATTTATTTTATAGTTCACTAATAACCTTTGTTTTAGAATTATACTGTATTGTATTAAAAGTTCAGTATGTCCGCATGCTTCGTATGTTAATTGGTTACACAACTAGTAACGTTACTAAAAGTCCGCTTTACAATTCTTCGGGTACCGTTTCCTGCGCAGCCAGGACCACGAGCTCCACAAGGACCATTACCCCGCCCTTCTGTTCCCCGAGGAGTACCTGCTCCATGGCGGATACAAGGCCTTCTTCCACAAGTTCAAAGTAAATATTTTAAATTGGTTAACATTCGATAGTTCATTTGTTCAAATAAAGATTGACATACATGTTTGTAAAATAAAAATACTTTAACATGTAATTTATAATTTTAAATTTTATTTAAAATTAAATTGGTAAGTGTAAGACAAACGTTTCTTACAAAGTAAGAACTATGTGACCCGGATACATACAAGCCCATGCTGCACGAGGATAACTCCGCAGATCTACGTCACTTCCGGGTCAAATCTAAATCATGGACGGCAGGAGAAAAGCAGCACGTGTCCAACAGACGACACCGAAGTCGACTTGGTCGTCAGCTGAGTTTCTGTGACCAAGTAACATCTTGAGGCAAAAAGAAACTGCTGTTTTAACAGCGTGTTTTCTTTCACAGGATGTTGATGTTCTTCCCCCAGAACAAATGTATAACGTCAGCGTGTCAACATCTGCAATAACGTCGCTACAGGCGCCCTCCGAGTGGTAATCATGGTCGGCAACAGGGACCAAACCAGGAACAAGATGATTGGTATTGCTGATACTGTGCGTGGAACTAATGGACGTACAATTAGTTATAGTGAGTTAAATTTTCGTTGGAAGACAACGGTTATAGTCTAGTATTTTTACAGGTGTAATGAAGTTGTATGCGTTAAAATCGGATGTGTATTAATAGCAATAAATGTGTTCAGATTAACAAATGCATTGTTACATATCTGCATGAAATGTGTTCAGATCAACAACTGAATGTTACATATTTGCATTAAATGTGTTCAGCTCAAGAACTGGATTGTTACATATTGGCAATAAATGTGTTCAGATTAACAACTGTATTGTAATATATTTGTCATTTATCCTTATTGTATATCTAATCCAACCAACTTTTAGGCTACAGTGTAACATGCTTGACTTGTGAATATTTCTTGCTGTATCTAAGTACAGATTAACTTGTACACGTAAAACATAGCCGAGAGTACTGGGATTAGGCAGTTCACTCTGTATAGAGATTAAGACGATTAAGTACACGTTCGCTATGACAGTATGTCGGAATAGATTATCTAAATTAAAGACTTCTCTGAATGGCCAGGATAATGTGAATTTTACACATAATTGTCTTTAAAGATTAGTAAACATGATATAAAGGTATTACATTTATAAAAGCAAAAAATGCTCAGAGAGAATAATTAAGAAATATATGTACTTGTCTATTAATGAAAAATAAACCCACCAACCAAATTCAAACCAAGCAAACCAAATTCAAATTTGAACATCAACCCAAACTGATATCACTGCTACTGCGTCTCTGTTTATATTACAGCAGCTTCCGGCGATGATCGTGGAATAATGACACTAGGATTTGAAGGATTCTGTTACACTAGTACTGGGCGTACGTGAATGGCGTCCATGTAAGTAAATCGAATGCATCGTCTGTGATAACGTGACGTGCAACTCGTGCATCTCGTGCCCGCGTATCTACATCCAACCAACCCAGTTTACTCGGGCCAGGCAAATAGCGTTAGGTTAGATTGTGAACGTTATCTATAGCAGATGTCATCAGTTCGTCTTGGTAATAGCAGATTTCCAAAAGCTGTGGTGACCGTCTCTCACAATTAACATTATATGTCAACATGCAGTCTACTTGCACTAGCTTACATTCCTGCATTAAACCTATACCACAATATATGCTAAGGACGGGAATGTATTGAAATCTTAAAATGCGGGTTTTCAAAGAACCAAATATTTGACGTTTTCCTAATACCTGACTTTTTGATATTTTCTGTATAATATACGTACGTGGACATACGTTACTATACATCAATATAATGAATGAATATTCATAAAATCAAGTGGTGATCGTCGCGATTTTATGCGTTTTTTTTTTGTTTTCAAGACACAAGAAGCTTAAAGCGAAGTCATTACAGTAGCCTACATAGAAATATAGTTTATGTTTATATTTAACTTTGAAATACCTTTTTCGTGGCCATTTTCAGTTATGACTTAACGTTTCTTCAAAAATGACATCGTTCAAAGTAATATTGTCTTTAGTCTTTAAATGAGTTTCGGCAAAAGATAAATATTGACACGTACAAAATTGCAAAGGTCCTTTATCGTGATTTTTGTCCGATTTTATCTAGATGCATAATGTTCATTTTGTTATGATGCATATCGTTCAACTAGAATATTTTGATACATGGCTTGCATTGTATATCTTGTACACAGATCAGAATTCCATCTTATCTTAAATCCGTTGATGGTGTAAATATCATGTACTGTTCTGACACTCTATGTTGTTGTTTTTTTTAAAACCATGTAAATTTGAATATATAATTATAATACACATACAAATTTTGCCAAGTTGCCAAGTAAAATTACAAGCACGGATTCCGCAATCCGCTCGGTACACGTGTCTCTGTAAATATAAAGTCCACAATAACAAAGGAAATCACAAGTCCGCGCTTAAAAGAAAAAGATCTAATCCATACTGACATTTGAAAAAAACCCTGATGAAAGCGAGTTAAGTATGCATACTTAAAACTGGAAGTACGAATTGCTACATTAAAATGGAAGTATGTACTTCGTATGAAAGTGAAAATAAGAAAAAATGAGAAGTGATGGAAATGCGAATATATTAACTGTAATACCCGACTTTTAGGTGTGAACATCGATAACACCGCTGAATAAGTAAATTGTATTTCATATATATTGAACACTTTTAATTTCATCGCAATATAACCAATCCATTTTTTTTGACAAGTATTATTAAAATAATAATCACGCAGTTTACTGGTAGACAATCCTCCTCAAGTTATACACATGCCGTATACAAGTGGTCGTTATGTTGTCCAGTATAATCGACGTAAACATACTTATAAGATATATTGAATAAAGTACATAAACAGGAATTTGTGTATAGACGATGAAAAGGAAGACATTTTTTTATATTTACCGATACTTCAATTAATACCTCATGCGAAACACACAAGTTGAAAATCGCATCTTCTTAAATTTAGAGCGTCGTATTAATCCAAATTCTACCATCAAACAATATTTCTTTAAATGTGCACAGGGGAGTCTATATGGAAAATAGAAACCGAGAAATCTTACAACACCAAAATAAGTGATTGTTTCAATTTTATTTAGACAAATAACAACTTTTTTTATTATTCTAAATTATTAGAAGTGTTATGTGACAAAATGTGTTGTGGTGAAATAAATTCCATATTATATCAGAATTATCTTTTTGAATTAAATTTTCAAAACAAAAATGACACGTTTCAAAATATGTTCATCAATGCTCTTTAAATCTGTTGCGATTCAAGATAAACATTGACACGAACAGTATCGTACAAAGTTCCTTATCTGAAATTTTGTCAGATTGACATCTAGATGCTTGTTCGTTTTGTTGTGATGCATATCGCACTGCAGGCCTGTTTTGATGCCTGTCGATATACTACAACATCTTAGACATAGATCAGAATTCCAACACCAAAGTCCCGAGGGTGACATATGTACCCGCGTATGGTGACCGCAGTCGGACCAACTGAAATTAACGTCATGGTCTCAGGTGAGACAACCAATTAAAGACACACTTTTTCCGATAATTATCTCCGATAATTCAGTACAACTGTTAAATAGCTGATTTCGCATACAATGTCTCATATTGTCCTAGAATCTTCTGGCAAGCGTTGAGCAGAAACATAATTGCTTAAAATATAATTGAACTGCTTGATAATTTGAAAATAGCTTTAACTAAATGTGGGCATATATATAACACGTGCAACTATAGAAATTCAACAGAAAATACTTGACTCTTGTTCCAGTAGCTACATTTCATCGGAAAACTGCGTTTGAAATATATCTATCTTTGTGTAGCATTTTGCAAAACGAAAATGAGTATCAGGTGAGATTATAGTGTGTTTAATATTAGAAATATGAACGCTTACCGAAATGATTAATCTGAACTATAATGGTTAACACGATTTACTAACTAACCCCGAACAGCATCTTGAAACGGTTGGTCGGAGTGGTAATTAATACTATTTTTGCAATTTGCTTTTTTAGACTGAGGCTTTTCGATGAAGTCACTATGACGTGTGTACCGGAAGAGATTTCCAGCGAGGAACTCGTGCACGTGATCTCGCCGTTCAGCAACGGCAGTAGCAGTGATTCGTCGTTGCGACACGAGGATGATAGATATGGGCAGCAGACACCAAACTCTGTAAGAATATGTTGTTACTTCAAGAATACTGGATCAGTTGTTTTCTTCCAATTTCATATTTTGTAACAATAAGACTCAAATGTCCGATCAACATTCCGAATGAATGATTTGATCGGTCTGATTCAACCCGCAGTGAATGAATATATTGATACATATGATTAAATGAATGAACGAACGAAGTAGGAATCAATGAATGAATCAATAAATGAATCAACGAATGAATCAATGAATTATATATTTTACTTCAGATTGAGTTAACGTCGAAACGTCCATCGCGAGGGATCTCGGCTAACCAAGTCAGGAAAAGCTTATTTCCGGGTAAACGATCTGCAGATAACGACACGAACGATTCACTCCTACAGGCATCCAAAAAAGCAAAGGATTCTTTCTGGAATGCGACACCAAATAAATTAGAAAATGCAATTGACGGAATTTTGGAAGCGGTGGAAACTCTCGAATTAGGCGACAAAGTCGCAGACGGGTCACGTGATTACGCATTACCCACAATTTCAGGTCAGCACCGGGATTTGAGGTCCATATCACCGGAAGTCATGGCTGATGTTGTTATTGGACGCTACAATGACGTGTTCAGTGACGTCACGATTGTCGACTGCCGCTACCCATACGAGTTTGAAGGAGGTCACATCCTAGGGGCGATCAACATCTACACTAAAGATGACGTAAACGCTCTGCTTCAGAAATCCGTCAAGGGAGACAAACGTCACGTGCTCATCTTCTACTGCGAATTCTCGTCTGAGAGAGGACCTAAAATGTAATATTTATTTTATGATTCACTTGACGATTAATAAGATTTACATAAAAACGCGATATAATCTACATTCCTCCATAATAACCTTTGTTTTAGAATTATACCGTCTTGTATTAAAAGTTCAGTATGTCCGCATGCTTCGTATGTTTATTGGTTACACAACTAGTAACATTACTAAAAGTCCGCTTTACAATTCTTCAGGTACCGTTTCCTGCGCAGCCAGGACCGCGAGCTCCACAAGGACCATTACCCCGCCCTTCTGTTCCCCGAGGTGTACCTGCTCCATGGCGGATACAAGGCCTTCTTCCACGAGTTCAAGGTAAATATTTTACATTGGTTAACATTCGATAGTTCATTTGTTCAAATAAAAATTCACATACATGTTTGTAAAATAAAAATACTTTAACATGTAATTTATACTTTTTAAATTTTATTTAAAATTACCTTGATAAGTGTAAGACAAACGTTTCTTACAACGTATTGAAGAATGTGTTACAATTTCAGAACCTATGTGACCCGGATACATACAAGCCCATGCTGCACGAGGATCACTCCGCAGATCTACGTCACTTCCGGGTCAAATCTAAATCATGGACGGCAGGAGAAAAGCAGCACGTGTCCAGCAGACGACACCGAAGTCGACTTGGTCGTCAGCTGAGTTTCTGTGACCAAGTAACATCTTGAGCCAAAAAGAAACTGCTGTTTTTACAGCGGGTATTCTTTCACAAGATGTTGATGTTCTTCCCACAGAACAAACGTATGACGTCACCGTGTCAACATCTGCAATGACGTCACTACAGACGCCCTCCGAGTGGTGATCATGGTCAGCAACAGGGACCAAACCACGAACAAGATGATTGATATTGTACGTGGAACTGATGGACGAAGTTATTGTGTGTTACATTTTCTTTGAAAGACAACGGTTATAGTCTAGCATCGTTAACGGTGTAATTAAGTTGTATGCAGTTAAATCTGATTGATAGCAATAAATGTGTCCTGGGTCCATATTTATAAAGCTTCTTAAGCCATTCTAAACTTAAGTTGAAAATCAGCCGAAAATTGAATGTGCGTTTCAACCACTATGCTTTGGACCAAGTGCATGACAAATACTAAATATTATTACACCTGGAAATATATTGCAACTGAGTCAAATAAATCTTCAAACAATGCATTTCTTTCTCAGAAAATCCAAACATAAACTTTCAGAATTTTCAGATTTTTCTTAATTTTCGACTAAGATTCTTTATAAATACCAGCCCAGCAACAACTGTATTGTTATATATTGTGATTTATCCATATTGTAAAATCTAAGACAACCTCCTTTTTAAGCTGTAGTGTAACGCTTATGGTAAAGCGTCATGACAATGTTTCCAATACAGTATCTTTTATTAAGTCGATACTGGTCTGAAGACACAAGTACATTGTACATAAAGCACATAAGCCCGTTGTCAAGAAAGCAACTAGTATTGTAATTATTTTAAAATATCATTTTCTAACAAGCAGATCTTCTCCTTTTACCTCTAAGTGTGACCTTGATCTTTGAGCTAAGGACACAGATCTTGCGTGCATCATGCTGTCTCCATATGGTGAAGATTTGTGGAAAGTTACCTTAAAATTCCCCAATGAATGATGAAGTAACAATCCGGAAAAGCTGTATTATGCCCATATTTGCCATTTGACCTCTAAGTGTGACCTTCACCTTTGAGCTAGGAACACAGGTATTGCATGCAACACGCCGTCTCTACATGGTGAACATTTAGCAAGTTAAATTAAAATTCCCAGATGAATGATGAATTAATAGTAAACAAGCTGTATTATGCCTATATTTGACATCAGACCTCTAAGTGTAACCTTCACCTTTGAGCTAGGGACACATATCTTGCGTGCAACACGCCGTCTCCACGGGCTGAACATTTGTGCCAAGTTATTTTTAATTTGCCTGATTAATGATGAATTTACAGACCGGACAAGATGTATTATGCCCATATTTGACATGTGACCTCCAAGTGTGACCTTGAACTTTGAGCAAGGGATACAGGTTTTGCGCGCGAGATGCCGTCTCCACATGGTTAACATTTGTGGCAAGTTATTTTAAAATTGCCTGATAAATGAGGAACTTACTGTCTGGACAAGCTGTATTATGCCCATATTTGAACTTTGACCTCTAAGTGTGACCTTGACCTATGAGCTAGGGATACAGGTCTTGCGCGCGAGATGCCGTCTGTGAACATTTGTGGCAAGTTATTTTAAAATTGCCAGATGAATGATGAAGTTAATGTCCGGACAAGATCGGACGGACGCACGCACGCACTCACGCACATACACTGAACCGCCATTGTGACAACTAAGTCGAGCTGACCGCAGGCGGGTTCGACAAAAATGAATATTTGTTAGAGTAAAATACCTGGTAGATCCAGTTTTAGAAATAACAACATATGATGACCATTTATGAACGTTTTTTTCATCTGCAAAACATGTAACACTTGGCACAGTGTTGATAAAGCGTTGAGTGCAATACTACGGTGCCCCTAAAGTGACATTATACACTTTTATTTCTAAAAATAATAGTTTTTGTTTACTGCGTAACATCGAAATGTATTTTTAAAAAACAATATTATTTCGTAAAAACGAAATGTTTTTCGTAAAAACGTAAAACTTTATACTTCGTAAAAACGTAATATCATTTCGTTTAAACGTAATATTATTTCGTAAAAACATAATATTATTTCGTAAAAACGTAATATCGTGATAAAACGTAATATTATTTTGTTTAAACGTAATGTTATTTCGTTCATACAAATATATTTGTTGATAACGTAATACTATTTTGTAAAAACATAATACTATTTCGTATTTACGAATTGTTTTTCGTTAAAACGCAATAAATGTATAGAGCTAAGCTTATTTCGTAAAAACGTAATAATATTTCGCTATTACGAATTAATATTACGTTTTTACGCAATAATTTCTTAATTACGAACAATTGTTATGTTTAAACGCAATATTATTACATTTAAACGAAATATTATTACGTTTAAATGATATATCATGACGTTTATACGCAATAACAATTCATATTTACGACATAGTAATTTGTTTTTACAAAATATTATTGCGTTTTTACTAAATACTTTTCGTAATTACGAAATGAAAAAAAGAAGTATGGCCTGTCACTTTAGGGGCACCATACAGTACAGATTTATAAGCAACTACTATTTTCCTATACAGAAGTCCCTAAATATTACATCCAGGATTTCCTCCGTGGTGATTTTCCCAGTCAGTTTCCCTATTTCCCTGAGCGCTCTTCGTAAAGCCTCCGAGGCGATCACAAAGTCGTCTGCAGGGGTCATGTGTCCAAACTGCTCCAGGTCGGCCAGACACTTGGTGAGATGCGACCTGTGTCTCGCCTGGGTCAAACTGGGACTGCCAGCCAATGGGTCACCACACCTACAAAACAGAGAAATCGTTGGAATTGAACCTTGAGCATGTTGCTCCTTCTTGCATCTATTTTAAAAAGCTTAAGGTATTTTATGTAGCATATTTTTGCTAGTTTGTGTTCAAACGGAACACATTTTATGCGACTACAGAAAAAAGTTTCCAATGGTGTGATATTTATATAATTAAGTTGTCATTTTTGAGTCTTGTTTTAGTTCATTCATTGATGTATGCCACAACGGTTGTTTTTTTAATGACATTTGTATTGTAATATTTAGTCCAAAACCACGAACAAAAACATTTATTAACCATACATCAATAAAACAAAAAACAAATTTTAAATTTGCAAACAAATGTGATAAATTAGACATTGAAATATTTAGTATTAGGAGTTCGACTATTGCACAGATACATCTTAATTTCAAACAACAGTAGGATAGAAGAAGCAACAGAAACCTAAACACAATATGGAATGCCTTACGTGAGTTTCAGTTTGGCTTCTAGGATTTCCAGGAACTCCTTCATGCCCGCCCCAGTTGTGCAGGACACATAACACACTGGTGGGCCATCAACCAGTCGCTTTGTACCGGTTTCTACTGGTGGCACATTAACCTGGGGCTCCTGACTAGTTATCAATGCTGGCGAATTCATATCGGGTTCTGGTCTGGTTTGTCTGTCAAAGCATCTTCTTAGATCAGAGTTCACCACTGTTGTGTCAATCATTTTCAAATCTTCCAAGGTGTTATCCTGAACTAAATCTAATTTGTTTAGCACTATAATAGTATCACTGGAATGTCCACTAGTCAATGCTTGTGAAAATTCCTCACAATGGCTAGATGCAGAAGATCTTAATCTATTATTGTCATCAGTAACACTATCAGATCCTTCAGGATCCAATCTCTGCACACCGGATGTAGAAGAGAACTGGTATGGCTGCAACCCCAAACTATTTACTTGTGACATCACAAAATTGATGATGGAGGATTTTCTGTTATTTTTATAATTTTGCCATTGTTGGAGGTCAATAACAACCAGCTTGATGTCTGCCTGTTCTGCCCTGAATTGTTAGATAACATGTTGAATAACTATCTAAAAGTCATCAAGAGTAGATTGTTCATATTTAACATTTACCAATTACCAAATATACATGTATTGGACATGTATTTGCATTCATATCCCAGTCAAGAATTTTATCACAGATCTTTTTCAAAATGAACTAACAATATGACTTTTAAAAGTTGATTCTAACTAAGTGAAGGGAATGCAAATAAACATGAGTTTATAGTTTAAACTATACTTTCTGTGGTTTATCAGGACAATGTATAGCACATTTATTTACGGATATATTAAGACAAACTCTGGAACAGAATTTCAAAATACCATAATAGTATTCCGCATACAGTAGAACGTATAAAAATACAACAAAGTATTTTGTTGTCACCTTTTTCTGGCTCTGAGGACCCCTTCCTTCTCCACTTTATCTGCAGTGTCCCTGAGACCCGCTGTGTCGCTAAGCAACACTGGGTAGCCACCGATACTCACATGAGTCTCAATGACGTCTCGGGTAGTTCCTGCAACATCTGTCACAATGGCTGCTGGTCTTTGACCTTCATGATACAGAAAACACTTCAATAGCAATAAGTTAACAGTTTTGTACAATTATGGAGCCCTTGTGCACTTACACATAATTGAAATAACACAGAAACATGACAAATAATTAAGATATCAAACCATCCAGAAATATTGGTGTGAAGCAAAGTGAAAGAATCACTCTTTTCATAATTACTATGTATTCTAAATGTTTACAATAATTTATACAATCAGTGAAAACATATATCTTAAATTCTAACCTAATAAAGTTTGTTTCCTGCACATTCTTCCTAACAGTAACAGTATTAATGCAAACCTACATATAGCGTTTAGAAGGCTGCTCTTCCCAACGTTCGGTTCGCCCAGAATGACAACCTGTACCCCGTCTCGGCGTCGTTCCCCTTGCCTGTTGTCATGGAGATGTCGTGAGATTTCCACTCTCAGCTTCTCCACTCTGGATTTCACTATGAACAGTAGATTAAACTTTACAAAACTTGTGTAACAAAAAATGTAAGTCTACTGGTACAGGTTATTTATCACTAATGTTGTTAAACAGTAATATTTGAAAATAATTTCTAAGACAAAATATACCTTTCCTTTTGAAAATGAGCACTGCATTTGACATTACACTTTAGAATGAATGTTTAAATATTTACAATCTTTGCTAAAACTAAACTGTTGTACATGTACATAAAATGACTAAATATATGCTAAATTCAAACAAAATTTAATATACAACCAATACTCAATCTTGCAACATCGAAAGATGAAAATAATAGTAAAGTTAAAGAAAACCTGTTTTGTTTGAGTGAATACCAGCATATATCAAGACAAAAACGTATTGAAGCAGTGCATACAAAATTAACTAGAATTGTCACATGAGTGATGGATATACCCCCACAATATGGCATAGTCACAAAACTATGGCATCGATTTGAAAGAATTGGACAGAGAGAATGCTTTAATTTGTGAATGGTCAACAGTCAATTTTGAAAAATTTAATTTCAATAGGAGCCATAACTCTGTCCAAATTTAGTGGTTTGTAACCAAAGTTAAACTTGATCTGTATTTTATGATGTTGCACCTAGGTACCAAAAATAAGTTAAATATGTGAAGCCTTTCATGAGTTATTGGTCGTGTTTTTCGGGAATTTAAGTCAAAAAGGGGGGCCATAACTGTGTCAAAATTTAGTGGTTTGTAACCAAAGTCGAACTTGACCTGTATTTTATGATGCTACACATGTGTACCAATTATTTAAATATGTAAGCCATTCTTGAGTTAATGTCAGGAAACCATGTTTTTAGGGAATTTAAGTCAAATAAAGCGCCATTACTCTGTCAAAATAGTGGTTTGTACCCAATGTCGAACTTGACCCGTATTTTATGATGCTACACACGTATACTAATAATTATTTGAATATGTCAAGCCATTCTTGAGTAATCGTCTGAAAATCATGTTTCAGGGAATTTTAAGTCGAAAAGAGGCCATAACTCTGTCAAAATTTAGTGGTTTGTAACCAACATCGAACTTGACCTGTATTCTATGATGTAACACGTGTATTAAAAATTATTTGAATATGTCAAGCCTGTCTTGAGTTATCATCCGGAAACCATGTTTTTAGGGAATTTTAAGTCAAAAAGGAGCCATAACTCTGTCAAAATTTAGTGTTTTGTAACCAACATCCAAAATGACCTGTATTCTATGAAATTACACATGTGTACCAAAAATTATTTGAATGTATCAAGCCTTTCTTGAGTTATCATAAGAAAACCAAAAACCAACAAGCTCACTCCTATATACCCCCCCCCCCCCCAACTTCGTTTGTGGTGGTATAATAAATACCTTTTTTAAAGATACAAACACAAAACTGTGAATGATCATTTAAAAGACTTTAACAAAAAATATGAACGACTATCACTATTTTTGAAGTTTTAGATTTAGTAGGTGAAGTTAAATAAAAGCCAAATAAGGAATTAAAGAACAAAGAATGATGTGTTTTCATGGCTGTCAGTACAAGGATCCCAGTAACCGTACCTGATTCAACCACATGTTCTTCTATATCCTGATCCTCACTGAAGTCTATGAAAGCCTCCAGGTCGGCAACACACTGCACAATAGAAATACTGGAAGGTCAAGGTCATGTACGTTTGGAGTCTGAAGTGACCATTGCATTGGAAGCAAGCTATCCGCATTAATGATATTTGTCTAGTAAATTCTTGATTTTGTATCTACTACACCTCTGAAATGACCTTTTATTGAAATATCATATTCTCCCTAAATAACAATGTAGATATAGCAGGGCAAACACTATTTTCTATTTTAAATTGTGTTAAGTAATTCTGGACCAATTACTGTTTTTCTGAAATGTTTTTAGATAATATAACTACTGTTACTGGTTTTATCTAAATCTGGCAGAGTGCATATCTCTATATTCAAAAGTATCAAAAGGCATGTGAGTTATGTCCCTTAGTGACCTTGATGATGTCTGTCCGCCAGCCCTGGTAGAGCTGACTCAATTCCCCGTCCATCTGGCGAAGGGCCTGCCTCCTCTGTACCTCCGTCTCTGCATGGATCAGGTCCCCTAGGCCTTCTACCTCCGTTATGTCCAACTTGCCATTCAGAAACGCTCTTAGATCATGTTTAGGAAAAATTCATATTTTATACTGATGATTTAGTGCAAAGCTATGGTAGCTTGCTTGAAACATATACTGGTACTGGGTACATATTTATACAGATTCTAAAGCCAATCTAAACTCAAGTTGTAAATCAAGTCAAAATTAGAATTTGTGTTTCAAACACTTTTCTGAAACTGAGTGACAAATACTTAATACATGTATTAATAAACATGTTCTTGGAATTATATTTTGTCAAAATCTTCAAACAATGCATTACTTTGCCAGAAAATTTAATAATAACACGGAGAATTTTAAGATTTCTTTTAATTTCCTCGCAAGAGTCTTAATAAATGCCAGTTTTGCAATGAACACTGATCATAATGAGGACTGTAAATGTCCGAGCCATAAAACTACAAGCACCTCTAAGAGAAATCAAAGCCGGGTCCGGCTAGCTCAGTTGGTAGAGCGCTAGACTGTCAATCCGGGGATCGTGAGTTCGAACCCCAGCCTGGCCACATAACTTGTGTTGGGATTGGTCTTGAAATTATTTCTATGGCCATTCTCCCCTACCTCTGATTCAAGTAGGGCAGTTGTCAGTTACTGGCATATGTATGTGCACTTAGTAGAATAGTAGTGGTAAACTGCTTAGATCGGCTAAGCTTGCCCAGGAAAAGTATGAGTAGGTTCACTGACCGCCGTAATATGACTGAAATACTGTTAAAAACAGCGAAAAACCCCGACAAAAACAAAACAAACAAACAAAGAGACATCAAATGTTTTCCAACAACACATTTAATCATATAAGAATTTGCACAAACTTAAAAGGAACAGACAGCAGTACCCACCTCTTGGTGAACTCCCCCGGGTCAGCTTGCCTACACCCTGGTATGCTGTGTAGGGCGGAGAGGAGAGCAGAGACAACAGCTGGACCCCCGTGTACCTGGAACTCCACACAGTCCTCCCCTGTGAAACTGTGGGGGCCTGAAAGGCAGCAAAAAACAACAACATGTATGTCATACTTGTTATCTGGAAATGATCAGGTTCAGGTTTTCTCTTTTTTTCCAGTGAAACTAGGATCATTTTTTAAATTAATATAATTAGATGCATTATCCATGACTTGAAGAAGAATGTTGCTTGTAAGTAGTTTAAGAGGCCATGTTACTCACAACTGATTTAGTTACAGCTATGGATGCAAGATTCATATAATTATAAGAGTACAGCTATTTATTTTCAGCATTCACCATTCTTATTTAAATCCTACAAGATAATATTAATAACATAAAAAAAATTACACTGTATCTGCACCTGGAAAAGAGATCACCAATCCTTTGTCTATCACAACACCACTGCAGTGATCTACAATTTTCCTCAGAACTGCTTGTCTTGGTTTCGGCATGCTGTGAAACTGAACCATCTCTCTCAACACCTGGCTACAGGCCCGTCCAGACACTCTGATCACAGCTATGCCACATTTTCCATGTCCAGACGATAGGGAAAATATTGTAGATTGATGAGAAGGCAAATTACTCTGTTTGTTATTGTTCTGCACATGACTTGAATTATGTGTATAGCTTCTCTTCGCTGTTGCAAGTTTGCTGGTTCTAGTATCACAGTTATTTGAGCAAATTTGTAGCTTTTTGTGTCGTAAATATACAAGTCTTCTGACATTTTGCAGAGAACTGTTATTTGATAATAAGTTTGCTATTAATGGCTTGAATGTTTTCTGCATCATCTTAGGAGAATACTCTGAAAAACAGTTAATTAAAAGTACATTAATAACAAGAGGGCCCTGAGGGCCCTAAGATGCTCACCTGAGACCGTGTAACCCAGTTGGAATTTGCATCTCCAAGGTGTGGCTTATTTTTATCCCAAGGGCATAATTCGAACAATCGTCAACAAGCCTCTGGGCCTTGCGGTTTCAGGTTTTTAATGTCATTTTGCTCTTTAAGTCTATATAAACCATGTGAGCCTTCGGGGTGTGGCCAGATTTGACCCCAGGGGCATAATTTGAACAATCTTTGGAAAGGATCACTATGCAATGTTACGTACCAAATACAGGAAAGCTGTGGGCCTTGCCATTTCAGAGGAGAAGATTTTTACAGTCATTTTGCTATTTAAGTCTATATAAACCATCTGACCCCCGGGGCGGGACCAGTTTTGACCCCAGGGGCATAATTTGAACATCATTTGTAGAGGACCACAATACAATGTTACATACCAAATATGAAACCTATAGGCCTTGTGGTTTCAGAGGAGAAGAATTTAAAAGTCATTTTGCTATTTAAGTCTATAAAAACCATGTGACCCCCGGGACTTGACCAGTTTTGACCACAGGGGCATAATTTGACAAATATTTGTAGAGGACGACTATATAATGTTACATATCAAATATGAAACCTCTAGGCCTTGCAGTCTCAGAGGAGAATAATTTTAAAGTCATTTTGCTATTTAAGTCTATAAGTATAAAAACCATGTGAACCCTGGGGTGTGGTCATTTTTTACCCATGGGGAATAATTTGAAGAATTTTTGTAGCGGACGCTAAAGGGTGTTACGTACCAAATACGAAACCTCTGGGCCTTGCGGTTTTAGAGGAGAAGATTTTAAAAACATTTTGCTATTTAAGTTTATACAAACCATGTGACCGCCGGGGCGTGGCCAGTTTTGACCCCAGGGGCATAATTTAAACAATCTTTGTAGAGGACCACTATACAATGTTACATACCAAATAAGGAATGTCTGGGCCTTGCTGTTTCTGAGATTTGTAAAGTCATTTTGCTATTTAAGTCTATATAAATCATGTAACTCCCTGGGCGTGGCCAGTTTTGACCCCAGGGGCATAAATTGAGCAATCTTTGTAGAGGACCGCCATAGGATGTTACATACCAAATATGAAACCTCTGGGCTTTGCAGTTTCAGAGGAGAAGATTTTTAAAGTCATTTTGCTATAATTCTATATGAACCATGAGACCCCCAGGGCATGGCCCGTTTTGACCCCAGGGGCATAATTTGAACAATCTTTGTAGAGGACCACTATAGGATATTACATACCAAATATGAAACCTCTGGGCCCTGTGGTTTCAGAGAACATTTTTAAAGTTTACACTTTTTTAATCCATTTTTAGCTCTGGTGACCTACATATGCAGCAGACCCTAACGATTTGAACAACTTTGAAAGAGGGTCACCCAATGATTATTCCTGTGAAGTTTGATAAAAATCTGCCAAGTGGTTTAGGAGGAGATGTTGTCTGAATGAAAAGTTGACGACGGACGGACTGACGGACGCATGCGCGCACCGACGACGGACAACGGGTGATCACAAAAGCTCACCATGAGCACTTTGTGCTCAGGTGAGCTAAAAACCGAAGAAAAATATTTGTGGTAATTATGTTTATTCAGACTGGATTTGAAAATGAATTTTAAAAACCAGGTGCAACATTTTGATAATATAGTGCATAAACATAAATATGACTGGCTCTTTGGGGAATTTCCTTTAGTATGTAATTTAATTTGTGCATGTGTTTTAACTTTTATCTCCATAAATAAAATTGAACTGTTATTATTAAGGCTAAAAAAATTAATAATTTGTTTCTCAGGCACTTTTTAAAAAAAATCAGGAGGGAGGGCGATTTTTAATTTTTTTTGAAGTATTTTTTTATTTTTATTTTTCCTACACTTTTCTATTGGCACTATGTAATGGTTGATTAAAACAAGTAAATAAGTACAGATTAAAGACAATTATTAGTTTTAAAATAGTCTATAAGCATCACTGTTTATAAAATTCTAAACATGTATAGATTTATTAATCACAAACGGTCATTTATGCAAGCTGACGTAAAAAGACAATCAATTTGAATGTTCATAATTAACATAAGTGCCTTCAAATGGATATACCATCAGCCTTAAAGTACTTCTATTTACAGAATTTAACTTTTCGTAATTTAGATTATTATAACTGTCAAAAATTTGAATTATTTTTGCAATAAATCACCAATAATTTTTGGACAGGAAAATCATCACTTGTCCATGCAGCTGGCATTGTGGTCGTGGTGGCGTAGTGGATATGGTGTCCGCCTAGCAATTGGGAGGTCCCGGGTTCAATTCCTACTCTGTGAGCGTTCTCAAGATCTCCCCCAAAGACACCAAGTATTGGTTCTTCCCAGGAAACAGACTCGAGATTGTCTCAATAAGCCTTAGGCTTTCGATGCAGTTGAGCTAAAATAAATAGGTTTAAACTAATGCAGCTGGCATTTTGGTTTGTTTCCATAGGACTTATATTGACACAGATTTTCTTCAAAAGCAAAAGCATCTACGAAACAAAAGTTTAAATCAACAAATAGACAATATTTATAAAGGTTCCCAATCGAATATGACTCTTTTTTTTCAAAATTTACACAGTATTTCACAATTTGTGTATATCCGATTTATATTATTAAATCAGACAGGTAGAAAGTTACTGGAAATACCGAAATCTCCACCAGGTTACTCTTCTTCCGCTTTGTTAAATTTTCGTTTAATTTTAAGCCGCTTCCATGGGATCTTATTCAATACATTGTAATTTTAGTAATAGTTTTTATGAACGTTTATGGTGTTTATTCGTCCAAAATCTGTTTCTTATTTACGAAAGGCGTTGTTCAAAAGCACTTGGTACGAACGGAATATACTATAATGTACATGCTTGTTTACTCCAGAGTCATCACCAGTTATTGCATACAGAAAAGACGATAGCAAGTTAGCAACATGTTAATAATTCACAGATTTCAATGCGGTTTTTGTATTTTGTTTGGTAACATGCCCATTAGAAACACTTTCTGCAAAGTTTAATTTTTGTTAAAATATTTCTGGACTGCTCCTTTAAAATCCGGGCGCGATCGTCAAAAATAGTTTTTAATTAATTTTTTTTGCATTAAATCAAATTTGTGGCGGGCCATAAAAAAACGTTGCAGCTGTGTCTGAGATACATATCATTAATTTTTTTTAGCCTTAGCTAATTTAACTTGTGGATTTGGCAAGTAAAATTGTAGGTGCAATATTAAAGCATTCAGGAAAAATTGCTACTGAAATGGAAAAAAAAAACAAATGACTTTAATTTTGATTGTTATGTTGTTCTTGTTTACTTTAGAAATAAACAAACAACATGATTAATAGTAGCAACAACCACAATTTTTTTAAACACTTAAAATTATACTTAAAGTGAACATTTTCTTATAGCCCATGACATTACTTATAAGAAAATGTCAAGTTTATTAGTACATGCCTTGACATAAATTCTCTGACACTGTAGCAACAGCCAAGGCATTGCTAATCAGGGGAGATAATTTTAGGAAATCTTTGAAAATCTGACCAAATTACCCCACCTTCATAAAATGCTGTTCTACGAACATATGCGCGGATTCCAAGCGTAATTATGCATGCATATGCATCAAGTTAGAGTCAAAGTTGGCGATTTTGGCAGTTTGACCAACAAACATGCATAAATACACAAATGCACACACAAACAATGAAGATTACTAGAATAGCTAAATGGAAAATTTTCCTCATTGTTAATGTGTGCATGTGTGTATTTATGCATGTTTGTTTGTTAGTAAAACTGACCAAATCTCCAACTGTGACCCTAACTTAATGCATAAACATGTATACATAATTACACTTTAAATCCTCTATGTTCGTAGAGCAGCGTTTTATGAAGGTGTGGTAGTGAGGTCAGATTTTATAAGAAAATTATCTCCCCTGATTTGCAATGCCTTGATTGTTGCTATGAATACACACATTACATAAACATTTTAATTTAAAATAAATTGAAGGACATTGCCATGTACTTAAAAACATATATCACGTATTTTAATTTAATAGAATTCAACCCATCGCAAAATCGTGCATTTCATTCCTTCTAATGACATTTCTGTACAACATTTAACTATATCTAAATATGTTTTAGGCACAAATAATCAAACTTAATGCACAGAATGATTGCTTTGTGTAAATACATACATATATGGTAAATGGCAAAACTGGAATTAAGGGAAGTAACTATTAGGCAGACGGTGTTAAATATTTTAGTATGTTGTAATATTTAGTATACTGTTAACTTTCGGTTTTGGAGATGGCGCAGGCATGTCAGAGAAATAGTTACCTTAAGGAGGTTGTTTTTGTTTATTCTGTTACGTTTTGCGTAATAAATTATAATGTAAAACAGATAGGTCTCAGAATCGTATACTGAGGTCGTCACATTTGTTTCAGATTCATAGTGTGTCCTGTCAAATTTTTACAAAAACCTGATAGTGTCAAATAACTTAAGTAAAATTATAAAGTAGGGTTAATCCGGGTAAGTACGGACAGTTTTTACAAGGGCTCCCCTTGTCAATATGTTGCGTCTAGCTCTGTAGGTTATCACCAATTTTATCGTAGATTCCAAATATCTATCTGTAGTATAAAGTACGTCAACTGAGTCAGAAACGAGGCCATCCAAAACATGGTAAGTTCGGACAGATTAGGAAAACTACTGGTTTTGCTATTGCAAATTACGTTGGGAAACTATGAACACTATTTTATATTTAAAGTTCAGGAAAACTCAGACAGCATCGATAGGTTGTTACCACGATGCGCAATTTACAATAACGAATGCCTTACGTCATATGCTATTTTTTACACATGTATTTCCCAAAAAGATACTCTTCTTAAATGAGGTAAAATCATAACCAGTAACAAAAACACATGTAGAAAAGTCGATCTACAAACGCATTTGTCCGAAGTTACCCGACTGTCCGTACTTACCCAGATTAACCCTATTATAAGTACATTTGGTCTTCAAACATAATCCATCATGGACAATGGTCTGTGTTAAGTACATGCAGTCTCATTGGTGGATGTGGTGGTTGTTACGGCAAAAACTCCAATTCATTATGAAAATTCATAGCACAACAAGTTAGGCCCTGTGCCAATTATGGGTAATTCTACAAAAAATGGCCAAAGGCGTGCCACTCATTTTAAAATGATATTTTGAAGACTTTCTTGCTCATAAACTAACCACAATCTGTATTGTATTTATTGTATATGATGAAAGAAATAAAACAAAATGAGTTGTGATATAAAACTGTTATCAATGATATAAAACACAGGTCTTTAAATTGCACACTTGCCTAAAAATGCATTGTCACTCATAAGATGTGTCCACATGTTAACCAGCTAATATAAGAAAACAAATAAGAAAAATTTGACTCATAAATATTTATATAAGAGTAAATTATATGATGCTTCATTTTTATCATATTTCTGACAAGGTAAATTTTGCATGGTGACATTTTTTGGTTCGTCACCAGTTATTTTGTCATATTACCGCAACAAAGCATAATAACATTGAACATTCTAGAAATGATGACGTACAGAGACACAAACATACTGCGTCATCATCAGGAATTTAAGTGGGTATATTTTAAACCTGGACAATAGCAGAGCTTATACTAAAGTTATAATCCCAAGTCAATGGAAAGTTGTCATATGTACTGCTTATACTTTCTAATTGTCATTACCGTATGTGCTGATAAATAAACCTATGGCTACATACTTAGTGCTCATTGAAGCCATTCACCTTCATTTATGGTTCTTTCGCATGTGAAAGGTTTTAAATGCACGTAAAACAATTTTTCTTGCATTTTCAAATGAATGTTTTTACTTAAGTGTCATTACCAAAACGGTCATCTCCGCAATGCTGATAAAATTTGGATAAATAAAACATGCTTGATTTAAGGCTAAATTCATTAAATGGATGTTTTCCTTCAACAAAATGAGTTAATCATTAATTTAAAGTAAATATATCCGTTATATTTGACTGTATTTCATAGCCGATGTCATTTCTGCAATGGCATGTCATTACCAGAACGAGTTGTCATTACCGCAATGACATAATTTATCTACAATATTTGTAAAATGTATAGAGTAAACACAAAACATTCTTGAAATTATGATAATCAAAATCAACTACTTTATTAATGCAAAAGTATTTAAAAAGCAATTAGAAATTATAATGGATATTTTTAGCATTTATTCATAAAATATGTCGCATATTTTTAAACAAAATTAAAATAAAACGTGAACTAACAAATTATTTTTGTTTTAATATCACATATTTTTACATGCAATAGAACATGTCTATGTGTTAACATGATGCACAATTAAACATGGCACTTTTGAGCAAATACAGCTAATATCTGTAAGTTTTTCACCGTTGCGATAATGACAATTTGGGCAGACGTAGGTGTCAAGGTCACATCATATTGGTCATATTGATCGCCTATTGAGTGCCGCTGACAATTGTTATGTTACCTATATAGGCTGAATTTGTTGTTTAAAACAAATTTTGTTAAAAATAAACACTTCGGTTTTCTTCTGAAATTTGAAATAAAATGGCCATAATTTGTGGAATTACCCCAATATTGAGCTACTTTTTATATGGGCAATATTGGCTGGAGGGCCCAACCGGCGAAGGGCTGAAACTGTGTTGGAAAGTTGGCCCTATATGTCTATAGAGTAGCGACAGGATTTTGGTTACTACTTTCATTAGCTGAAATGGTTTGATTAGCATTAATATTTCTTAATAAAATTTACATAACTGCAAAGATAATTTATTTCTCAAGAATGTGTCACAAATATTTGTATGATAACACTTCCCTTTTGAATGCAACACCAATTTAAACCTACACACTATTGCAATTTAAACATATCTTGCTGTCCTCCACTGTGTAAACTTTAATCAGTATTCTGCTATACTGAAACCACCTAGGCGTTCTGGGTTCGCTTACCACTCCCGGCGCATGCGAGTTTGGTTGGTCACCATACCGGACAGGTGGGGTTTCCTCCGGGTACTCCAGTTTCTCCCCACAGCACAAGACCACACCAAAATAAAAATATATTTCATTAACAAAAAAAGCTGGAAATTGTAGCTATGATTCAAATTCGTCCCAACTTTCATGAGTCTCCAGTAAGTTAATTAGGTAGGAGTGCTGGGACACACTCCAGGTCCTCACATAATGCAGCCGCAGGCACAGAAGGACCTCATAAACTTCGAAATACACGCTATACTGAAACAGTTGCGTCATTTTGATTGCTCATTCAATTCTGTTAATAATACATTCATTATCCGATTGGTTGAAGCATATTTGAAGGGTTAAACTAGGCAGGGTAAACATGGCAGACTGTACATGAATGTAGATTTATACCAACGTTTAAATCAAAATTAAACGCATGTCCTAGGTAAATTCCGGCACATGTTAATCAGTTTAGGTGTTGTTTAAGTTAAATACATTGATGGATAACTTTATTGTTGCGAGTAATGGAAATTTATGATATTGTAAACTTTCAGTTTTCCACCACGTAAAATGCCTTTCGGCAATGAGACGTTACAGGGAATTTAGACCAATCTAAAAAAGTAGCACTAAATTCGCGTTAAACGTCTCATTGATTAGACTATTGGTGGTGTGGTGGTGGTTAAGGAAATAAACTCCAATTCATTATGAAAATTCCTAACCTCAATTTGGCTCAAAGCAATAATATTATTAGATGTTATGCAATCAGTGCTGTTAGTCATTTTACAGAGTCTAAATACATTTACCGAATTGAGATTGTACTTTGAATGTTGCATATTATTGAAAAATCAGTATGAATGTTATTGCACAATCAAAATACATTGTAATGTTTTGTTTCCAGCTGGACACAACAGTGAAGAGCTGTGTTCCTGCAGAGGCCAAGCTCTTTCAAAATGGGAAAAAAGATACAGTGAACGGCTTTGAAGTAATTCTGGAGGATACAGTTTTGTTCCCGGAGGGTGGTGGCCAGGTACTCTTGTTTAAGTGTTATTTTTGCTTGTAAGTGTTATGCAATTGAAATTATGTTTTAATATATACAGGGACATCCTTAAAACAAATTATTGTTTGTGGTTGCACAATCCAACATTTTGGAGGTGGGTAGGTAGGTAGTTTTTTTATATATTTTTCTCTGTCTGATAAGATATAATAACCAAAGCAATAATGAAGTGTCATATCATGCAATACTGAATGCGGAACTACACTGCGACTGTCTGCTCAGGTCCGGACATTGAGGTTCGAACCTTTGGCAGCAAACAAATTGTGCGGCAAGAGACGTTTTCATTGTACTGGAGATCCCCGCAGCTCCAGTAGTAAATTGCGCTATTTATGGTTTTAAGCAAAAATGTGGTATCACAGCCACTGAAAAGTGCTGATGGTTTCTGATATACGCGTGAAATTAAACTACACTGGCAAACACTTTTTAACTTATGCCTTTTTGAGTAATTCAAGGTAAACAAACAAAGCCGAGAAACCCAATTACAGTACATTTAAAAGATTGCATTTAGTGGACAAAAATATACCGAAAAGTAAAAAAAAAAATGTGTTTTTTTTAGGGCCAATTGTGGGCCGAAATTCGGCCCCATTCCCCTGCTAAAAAAGTATATAATTTTCCCCTTTATTTGCCTTAAAATCCCCCTCAGAATGTAGGCTTTATTTTGAAAAAACTGTGACCATAATCGGACAAAAATTGATTAAGATAGAGACATTTTCGTAATCAATCCCAGCAATTGTTCATCAAACCAAGTAAGTGCATAATCCAAGCTTTCATATGTAGCAAAACAATTGATTAATGTTTTATAACAAACTAGAATATAAACATCTAATAATGCTTTTCTAAAAAAAAAAATTCCCCTTTTGCCGTAAAATTCCCCATCTGAAGGGCCCCGCCACCTTTCACCTTAAGGTGAAAAAAAAACACTGAACAAATTGTTGGATGGCCAAACAAATTTTGGGTTGAGGGTAATTTGGACTGCAAAGTCAATTCTTTATCAATGGCCCAGATTATTAATGTTTTCCCTTTCTGGGTCCAAGGTAAATACCGTAGACTTTTCCCTAAAAAGAACACAATATTTGTTTACAAAACAGAAAAAAATATTGTTAAAACAGTTCATTTTTGTGTAGATTTATGAAAAGAATATTTTAAAGTTGTTATTGTTTTCCGTTATATAGGTTTTTAGACTTATCAATTGTAAACTTTGAACTTACATGTAGCACTTGACAGGCCATTTTAAAAAATGTGGTTTTACATAAACTGAACTGTGAATTTGCCATCAAAATATTACACTTTGTGTAAATGGTAATAATTATCATCTATACTTAATTTTTCAGCCTGATGACAGGGGAACTGTAAGTTGCAATTTAGCTTCTTAAGTTATAACAACATGATGTCACTCAAAAGTGGACCATTTTGTATTGGTATCGTAGGTCGAAGCTGTATGAAATTGTTCAAGCTTTAGCTGTCTAACAATCTGTTCATGAAGACGAAGTACTAAGAAATATTTTGTTAGAATTTGTTAGAATGTCAAATACATTCCTATCACATACCAGGTTTAGTAAGGATTACCTCAGTTTTATTGCCATATGATTTTTTGAAATAGTTGTTTTTGGTTTGTCTTGAGCTGTAACTTAACACCAGATATTGGATTTTGATGGAACTTAAAATATAATGATAATGAGGCGTATCATGGGAAAACCGGGTTTAATATGTGCATTAAACCCGGTTTTCCCATGACACGCCTCATTATAATTATATTTTAATTGTAAAGTGTCGTCCTGATCAGCCTGTGCAACCCAGACAGACTGCACAGGCTGATCAGGGACGACACTATGCACGTGCAATAAGCCCGAATTTCCCACGACACACATCTACTGTATTTATTACTTTGTTGTGTGCCTTCTTCACACAGATAAATGAAGTTCCAGTCTTAAGAATTACCCGCAGAGGTGCAGAAGCTGTACATTTTGTTAGCGAAGCAATAGCACCAGGTACATCAGTTCATTTGACAGTTGACTGGAAGAGGCGCTTTGATCACATGCAGCAGCACTCGGGTCAGCACCTGATCTCCGCGGTAACAGAGAACATGCTTGGCTGGCCCACAACAACATGGTAAAATAAGTACCCCTCATATGGCATAATCCATTGAAACTGTTTTCTGTTCTTACAGATCTATTATTCTTCATTGCTATGTGCTTAATTGTACAACACTCCAAGTGCTATTTAATTAATAGCAGGTTGTATTAAAGTTCTAACAATGGTAAAATCTAAATGGTTTTGGAACACTTGTAGAATAATCAACAGTAAAAAAAAATATAACAAAATAGCACAGTGTTAATTTGATTAATTTTAGTTCAGAATAAGCGAACATTGTTTGTACATGTACTCTAATACATGAAAATTTAACCCTGTTTTATTGCCATTTCCACTTTAATGCACCATACCCATGGCATTGTTAGGAACCTTGGTGAAAGGACGTCCTTTATAGAGCTTGATACGCCAGCCATGTCAGAAGAACAGATGAATGAACTGGAGAAAGAGCTGAACAGCACCATCAGAGCTGGAAGAAAGATCTACCCAACCCTCTATCACGACAAGAATGACCCTGCCCTTGCTGCTGCCCGTTGCCGTGGGTTACCGGACGATCATGAGGGTCCAGTGAGAGTTCTTACCATTGAAGGGATAGATGCTTGCCTATGCTGTGGTACACATGTACAAAATGTCTCAGATATACAGGTAGAAATCTTTTTGTATTAAGATATAATTTAAATTTAATATTTAAGTTCTGTACATATTTCTGCATATACCATATTTGCACTCATTTATATTATAAACAATGGAAAAATGATTCATTTATTCAATAAACCCACTGAAAATCTATCCAAGATGTAATAAAAGCTTATCAGTTGTTTTATATCTTAGTCTCAAGCATGATTTGCATGATACAGAACTGTAGGAATGTCAAACAAACAGTTTCACCTCAGTTTGTATGAAATGATAACAATTTAGTAACAAGTGTTGTACACTCTTCTCATTCACTTAGTCGATGGGCATTTTGTCTTTAACAGATATCTTAAAGCTTGACTTTAATAGAGGCGTGTCTGGGGAAAACCGGACTTAATGCATGAGCCTAAAGTGTCGTCCTGGATCAGCCTGTGCAGTCTGCACAGGCTAATCGGGATGGCACTTTCTGCTTTTATGGTATTTTCTGTTTCAAGAAAGTCTCGTCTAAACATAAATCCACTTTAGCCAGAAAGTGCCTTTCTGGATTAGCCTATGCAGACTGCGCAGGCTAATCGGGGACTACACTTTACGCACATGCATTAAGACCGGTTTTCTCCACAATGCGCCTTAATAATAGTTCTACATGTACATACAAGTGTGTTTAATTTCAGGTTGTTAAACTTTTGTCTGTTGAGAAAGGAAAGCGCAAGAACTCAGTGAACCTCCATTTTGTCTGTGGGGATCGAGTGCTCGAGTACTTCGGCAGGACTCTAAGAGTGGAAAAGTCTCTCAACGTGTTGTTGAAGTAAGATTCTAGGTCACCTTTAGTAACAGAAGAAGTGTGAAATAAAGATAGTTTATAATGTTAGATTCAAAATGTACTTTTACCATCAATGTGTATGGAAATGTATCATTTTTAAAGGGGTTTCATTCTGATTATCGGTATGTCGATTATGTTTTATTTTCAGAGGTCCATTAGAGCAGCACTTTGAACTAGCAGAAAAGGCTGTAAAAGGGAACAAAAACTCACAAAAAGTAATGTATCAAAATAACGTCCTAAATTTGTGTCAATTAAATACATGTACATGACTGCTCTATCTAGTGTACTATATCTGTAGAGCATCGATTTTTTTTCACAGATTTGGGAATGTGTCTGGTACCCATCAGACTGGGAATTTCACAGATTTGGGAATGTGTCCGGTACCCATCAGACTGGGAATTTCACGTCATGAAATCTTGCTAATTGGGAAACATTCAAGAAAGTTGTTTAACTAATGAATTACGTCATCTAGCGTTACATTGGATGAATTTAGTATTTTAATGGTATTTATCAATAACCATACACATAGTTTCATGACTTACAACTTAGGTTCACATTGTATTTGATAGGATTTTGTCAGTTCTAATTTGGGAATTTATTAATTCCAATTGCGAAAAAGTAAACAATATTTGGCATTGGGAATGGGTCCTTATATGGAACCGGGTAAATAAGTAAAAGAATCACTGTTATAGTGATGTAATTATGCAGTTATCCTATTATCCTAATAATAAGATAAGTGTAAAACAAATGATAAACATAATTATGTTCTTATCTTACTTGTGATCATAGTTATGTTTGTAACTTTCAGACCATCCAGACATTGCTGAGAGATGTAGCCAGTTTGGAAGCTGCCAAGTTCAAAGCTCAAGTAGACAAATCCTCCCTATTTATTTACCACAGGTATATAGCTCATTTTGAACTACATTAAGAGGCAACCCTAAGCGTGGTACATGATTTACAATACAAAGGGTACTTAAATTGAATATTTTATTATGTTGTATATTTTATATTAATTTGTATATGAAACAATTATAACACCCTTTGTTAAAAAGAAATCTTTTTGGAAAATACAAGAAATGTTACTTTACAAGAATATCTGATTGGATTTGTCTTCTATTTGTGTGAGAGATTTTTTTTTTTGGCATCCCATTACCAAATTACAATGATATACCATTAGTTTGAATGTCTTGTTAAATACATGTAAATGTCACTTAATTGTTGATCTGAATCATCATCACAAAAGCTAAATCACCAGCTGAAATGTGAGAACGTGTTTCGGTGATTGTTTCAGGAAGGAGGGTGATATCGATTTCTTGAACACGCTTATAAAAGAAGTGAATGATGAGGTTTGTCTTGTAATTTGTTTTGAAAAATGCATTCATCATAATCTTCCTTTACATGCCCCAAAAAATTAGGGTAGGTAGGTAGGGATTTATTTATTTTTTATTTGGAAAATGGTCAAATTTAAGATTCTAAAACTTATGAATATTCAAAACATATCGGTAATATGCTTAAACATTGTTTTTAAGTGGATGCTATCAAAACAAAACATGTATTTATCCAAAATCCATATTCATCAGATTTTAGATAATTTTCAGTCTTTTAAGACTGAAATGTGTCTCAAGAAAAATGTTTAAAAAGAAAGACTCAATCTCGACCCTACTTAACTTTTTTGAGACGATTGCCTGAAACACACAATTTTTTTTGGCCGAACCATTACCATGCCTAGAGTTTAAGTTCACATACATTTACCGAGTATAAATAATTAGCAATAATGTTTATTAAGCACTGTTATTTTTAAACTAACACTTGCACAAGTGTTGCACATACATGTGCATGTAGTGGCATTATATTGTAGTTGCAGTTAAACGATATTAATTATTTTTTGTTAAAAAAAACGTTATTTGAGTAGAAAAAGTTGAAACTTATTTTATGTTAGGCAACCAATATAAGGTAGTCGTGTTGAACATGAACACTGTATTGCAGAGTGTTGTCACCTTGGCAACAGCAGGTGAGGATAAAGGTCCAGGGTTTGTGATAATGTCAGGACCAGAGGGAATTGTCAAGGAACTGGCGCCAAAGTGAGTCATTTTTGTATGTGTCATTGCACATGATTAGTATCTTGAACTGATTATTGAATCATTTACAACCATTTGGCTTTGACAACCAGGGCATCATTAACTTTTTTATTTGTCTGTTTTTATGCCCCATTAAAGTGGGAGGCATTTAGCGTTGCACTTGTCCATCCGTCCGTATGTCCGTCCGTCCCGAAATTTTTTGTTCTCTAACTGCTGGACCGATTTCGCTCAAATTTTCACAGCTGAAGAACCTTAATGTGTAGATGATCGTAAAGGGAAGGAATTTTGGATGTGACCAATTTTGGCAGAATTATGGCCCTTTGTTGTTTTTTTTTTAACTATAGAATTCTGTGTGCTCAACTACTCTTTAACTGTGGGGCTAATTTCACTCAAAATTACACAGCTGAAGAACCGTAATGTGTAGATGATTGTAAAGGAAGGAATTTTGGCTGCGATCAATTTTAGTGGTTGTTTGGGTTTTCCGTCCGTCCGGATTTCGTTTTCACTATTAACTTTTTAATGCCTGGATGGATTTTAATATAACTTCAGATTATTATTCCCCATGACCAGATGATGTGTCACATACAACTCCCTTGATCGTCGGTCAGAGGTCAAGGTCACAATTCAAGGCCAAAATTCAATTATTTTTGTTTACACTCCATAGCTTCCATAGCTTCTAAACGTCTGGAGGATTTAAATGTAACTTCAGATTATAAGGTATTCTCCATGACCAGACATTGTGTTGATTACAACTCCCATGCTCGTTTGTCAAAGGTCAAGGTCACAATTCAAGGTCCAGGATATCTGTTTCTCCACCCTAACTTCTAAATGTCTGGAACCGAAGGATTTTAATATTACTTTAGATTATTATTTCCCATGACCAGGCGATGTGTCATGTACAACTCCCATGGTCAAAGGTCAAGGTCACAATTCAAGGTCAAAGGTGAACAAATTTTCTTTCTATAACTTCCAAAAGCCTGGAAGGATCTTAATATAACGTCAGATTATTTTTTCCCATAACCAGACTATGTGTCGCATACCACTAACATGCTCCTTGGTCAAGGTCTGTGGGTCAAGGTTACACTTAAAGGTCAAATATTAGAGAGATCTTTTTGTAAGGAAACATAATTTTTGGCAACATGTAAGGAGTGTAATAACTTGCTTGGAATGAGGCTATTGGGCAGTGTGTCACACACAACAAACATCTCTGTTGCTGAAATCTCAAGATATTTGTCCAGGGTATAATATTTTACTTTGACATCGTGTTGCCTTCCTCTGACAAGCATATGCTTTGAGGGCATACATCACATTTTGACAACCCTTGTTCCACTATAGAACTTTGTTAACTCGACTCCTCTTTCACTGCTGGGCACATTGCACTCAATCTTTCACAGCTTAAGAACCTTAACGTGTAGGTGATCATAAAGGAAGGAATTTTGGCTGTGACCAATTTTGGCAGAATTATGGCCCTTTCATTTTTTCCACTATAGAATAAATACTTCCCGAAATTTAGTGGACTCAACTCCTCTTTAATTACTTGGCAGATTTCGCTCAAACTTATACAGCTGAACAACCTTAACATGTAGGTGATCATAATGGCTGCAACCAATTTTGGCAGAATTATGTCACTTTGTTGTTTTTTTTCCGCTATAGAATTTACATGAAAATAAATGTGTGAAGGCAAAAATAAGTGCTGGAGCATAATCCATGACCCTCCAATCTACTGATTTTAAGACTCTAATAGATCTAATAGAAGTGTAATGCACAAAACCAATAACTTTTAAGTTTTTGTCAGAGCATAACTCCATGGACTGGTATATAACCTTCTAATATATCAACTTGAAATTAAGTAGGCCAATAGAGAAGATCAATGCACAAGAACCACAACTCTACCTGTTGTATTTTTATTCGGTTATTGCCCTTTGTTATCTAAGCTTTACACTTGCAATGTTACAGGGTGATGGAGGTACTAGAGGGCAAGGGCGGGTACAGTCAAGGTCGGTACCAGGGCAAGGCCAGCAAGCTGCAGAACCGTGCCAAGGCTGCCCAGCTTCTACGAGAGTCCCTGGAGGCTACAAACCACACTGCCACAGAGCAATGATGTTACCGATGCTTTAGAATTAATGTACATGGATGTTTGCTTGGTGTTTTATGATGATGTGGTTTTGAATCTTGGTTTAAAGCAGCAGTCCAGAAATATGTTAATATAAATATACGTTGCTGAAATCGTTTTCTAATGGACATCTAACCGATCAAAATACAAACAAACGCATTGAAATCGGTTAATTTTTTATCATATAATTATCTCTGTGCGAGACATAGACATTATAAAATGCCTTTAGTAAATAAGAAACAGTTTTCACTCGAATAAATGTCTTAAACTTTCATTGGAACTAATGACAATTTAAGATGTAAGATGTATTGAATGATATCCTATGGACTGGGACTTTAAAATTCTTCATACCTCATTTCTTAATATTTTTTACCTGTGTGGAGGAAATTGTTTACCAGTACATCATGGCCCAGGATTAACTACTTTATTTCAAATGTGTTACTTTTCTCCATCATTTTATAAGTGAACTTTTTGGGATGGTTATTTTCCATGCCATTTCTAGTATTCATATTATGTTTTTAGTTTTAAACACACATAAAGAAAGTAGGTATGTGTCTAATATGCCGGTTTGGTCTTACTTATATAGATGTAGATTGTTTAAAAAAACAATAAAAAAAATCAGCATAAACTGTTGTGTGTATTTTGTGAAACAAACCTTCCCACATGTTCTGGTAGTTCCCATACTCTTGAAAAGAATATCCTTATAACGTTGTAAAAATAATTTCAGTCTCGTTCATTTACATTTAATGGACCTGTTCACAGATTGGCAATTTCACACTTTTAAAATTTTTTGTCATAGATCCCAAAAAGAAAAACCCATAATATATAAACAAGCGAAATAACATTACTGACAAGGAAATATATTTAAAACATAGTGTTGTCAATTGAAATGAATATAATTATAAAACGCTTTTCATCGATATTTTAATTTAGAAAACGCGTGTATCACTTACATTAACTACTATGATTGAAAGTCAGAATGGCTGAGTGTTATTGCGACAGATTTTTGATCCCGGCTGTTGTAGGTTCGAGTCCCAGTGAAGGCAAATCTTTTAATTATACATTTTTTTCTTTTTATCATACTTGTTTTTGATTTGTCCAATTGCTTTAATTTATGCAGTTAAGATATTAAATGACATCTTTCAAAAATACGAACAAGTCCCTTTAAATCACAGTATTACATGTATATCAAACTTGGAAAATGTATGCAAGCTGTCGGGTCCCAAGTGATAATATATGACTTTATGGTCGTAGTTACTGGCATGGTATCTGATCCTGACCATTTCAGGGAAATTATACTGCAGTTATTGAGGGAATCTGGTTATATTTCTTTCATATCACTATAAAAGTGTCTGTATCCTCATGATTCTTTCCATGTAAATGTATAACATAAACAAATGCTTTTAAAATGACTACCCAAAATTTAGAATATATATTGATTACCCATATTATTTTTCCAATGACAAAGACATTTAAGTTGACAATTTTACCAATTTTATTTATATTTTTGAAATCAGTACTTTAACAAATATATAGTGTAACATAATGTGACATATGAGTATATCATTGTGAACTTTTTATTTAAAACATAATGCAAAGCAAGTGTCATTACAAACAAAGTACCAATTAATCCTCGCATCTTTTGAGATAAAACACACCAGCACACAGCAAATTTTGTATAAGATTGTGCAAACATTCAATAGCAATACTGGACTTATCACTGTAATTAAAACTTCCTTATTTCCAACTTCATGAAGAGTATAAATTGTATATATTCTACACTTTGAATGAGGTGTATGCATTAAACTTGAACTCTTGATATTAAATCAATAAACCGAAGACTCGTCTTTTGAAGACAACACTTGTATACACTATAGAACATCGAACTACTGACAATGTTCCTCATAAAGAGACTCCACCTGCTCTATAAGATTCACCAGGGCTGCCGGGTTGTATGGCAATAGATCCACAGCAAACAGACGCTCCAGTTTTAAACAAACCCTAATCAGCATACTAAGTGTTCGATCTAAAACAGTTTCCATGTGATGTGTAACCTCACTGAGGCTGATTTTGTCTAGCTGGGAACTGGAATTATCTTCTGGCAAATAGGCATCTGAATTAGTACTAGTTGATACCGTGGGTGGTACGCAGTTTTCATTAGCTTTAGCACTATCAGTGTTTCCAAATTTGGTATTTAAGGATACTGAATCATTGTAAACTTGTTCACAATAAAGGTGCGTTTCACCATAAGTTACACTGTCAGCAGTGTTGGACACTTCCTTTAATTCTGAAGTATTTCTCTCTTCAATACTTAATTTAGGTGAGCTATTTGTTTTCTGTAACTGAGTTGCTATGTTGTCTCCTATTTTCTTGTCTGCATCGCAATCACTGTCATTATCATCATTATATGCACTAAGCAATGCCAGCCCACCTGAAGTACCGGTAACATTGATCTCAGAACAGTCTTTGGTCATTAATTCTTTGTCTACAGATTTACTACACAAATGTTCTGCAATCATGTATGTATCACGACTATTAGAACTTGACTCTTCCTTTTGCACGATATGCAAATCCTCATGTTTATTCTCAGTTTCAATTAAATTACTACCAAATGAATGTTCATTGGAATATTTGGGATATTCATCCAGCAAATGAGCACATTTTACAAAATCATGCCACGTGTGTATGAGATGCCTGAGGTACAACAGCAGATACTCCCTACATCTGGTCTCTGGAGAGGTCAGTAGGTCAAGGACAGTCACATGATCATAGCCCACACTGGCCACAAACTGTAGAAACTGGAAGTGGTGCTGACCTTTAACCTTTGGCCTGAAATTGCACGTCTGGCTTTTGTAAGTACATGTATTTAATTAAATTGCTACTTTTTAGATAACTACATTTTATGTGGTTTAACAAGTGACCAAAACAAAAACAAGATTCTGTGTTTGATAAACACACATGCCCCCAGTTGGTGCTGGATAGCCCATTTCTTAGTCCAAATTAAGTCAAGGTCAAAAAGAGGTTGGGTGATACGGGTGGATTAGGAACGGTCACAAGTAACAACTGTGTAAATATCGCAGTGTTGTAATAAGTGGTGTTGGTGCTAGACGAAAGTTAACCAAGAAATGGCACTTTTGAATTATTATAAGTCCAAATTAGGTCAAGGTCAAAGTGAGGTTGGGTGATATGGGTGGATAAGGAATGGTCAAAAGCAACAACTGTGTAAGTATCGAAGTGTTGTAGTAAGCAGTGTTGGTGCTAGACGAAGCGGTAGAATCTACTTAACCTTGTCACGGAAGGACGGACAGGTAGTGTTTCGAGGTAGTCTATTCTAATCATAAATCCACTCTAGGTCGAAAGTGTCATCCCGGATTAGCCTGTGTGGACTGCACAGGCTAGTCCGGGATGACACTGCACACATGCTTTAAGCCCGGCTTTTAAGATATATAATGCTTATTAGAAATAATAAACATTATATCCAAACAATCCAGATATTAGCATAAAAAAGATATTACGATAATTTTGTTCCATATATTATAAAACTCACCAATTCTTAATACATCAAGTAGGTTTAATATGAACAGTTCTGCATATCAACCATTTGCAAACCAGATGGGTAAATCATTAACTGTAGTTTTTGCTTTCTCACACAATAAAGTATTGATAGCTTTACCTTGGGAGCTTTCGTCCATCTACTATGGACTTCATCAGCCAACTGATCTCTTTTGTATTTTCTCATTTGGCTGGAACCGGCCCCCGTCCCTGAACAGCGCTGGCTTGTATGCTCTGATGTAGATCGCCTCCTTCACCCCCCCTTTCAAACCAAGAGGGTTCCCGATCAAGAATTTGCACTGAATCCAATGAGACAGCATGGCCTGGGGGTTCTTGATGTATGTTCCAGTTACCTCACATGTGGGACACAGCGTTAACATCACTCGTGCCCTCGAGAGGTGGTAGTCCTAATCCCCAGTCAATATAAAGGAGATCAGTTGGCTGATGAAGTCCATAGTAGATGGACGAAAGCTCCCAAGATATCGCTTTCAATGCTTAATTGTGTGAGAAAAGGAAAAGTACAAACAGTTAATAATGATTGAAACCACACAGTTGAATTTTCATTCAAACAGATGGGTAAATATTAATGTAATATTTGGTTACCTTGGATACACTTTCATCAACAGAATCAGCATGTCCATCCACATGTCATCCTGCTCCCCAAATATTTCTGGTAACCATAGGAACGAGAATGGTAGGGAACTATCAGAACTGCTTATAATATTCTGCACAATTTCATCTAGAAACAGAAGTAATTCACCACCTGTATTACCATCAGATGATCCTGAAATAAAATCATGGTAATAACAGGGGTGTGGAATTACCAAAATAGCATACTTGTTCATGGACAAATTCAGTGCAAAATTATTCTTGTCTGCAAGCAACAGTTACTTGCCCAAAATATAAATATTTTCATTTTAGGCCTTCCTGATACATATATTTATTAAATAATGAATAAAACACAATTTGTTATTAAAATGTATGAGTATATAATAATAATATAATTTACTTCCAACTTTTACATCATTTTCACACCCCCAAATTGTACTTGTCAGTGGAAAAAATTTACTTGTCAGACAGTACAATTACCAGCGTTGGACAAGTCGGGCATAAGATTTCCACATCCCTGGTAATAATCTTATTTCAATTGAATTTATCTGAAATGTCTTAGATTTATTTTCATTTTTTTATATAAAGACCATGAAAAACTGTGATTTGTGGTATCAAAACAAATTTGCTGGTTTGGAGGTCTGTGGGTTAATATTTTTAACGGGGTATATAGATTTTTTTAATGAAAGCCAAATAATTATATTTAACCATATAGATAATAAATTTCATTTTGGTAGTCCTACTCAATACTATCCCAGCAATTTCATGCCAAATTATTGCAGTATTAATAATATTATTAGTAATAATAATATTATTATTATTTTGTTTACCTTGGTTGAAACAAGTAGGGGCAGTGGCGAAACATAACTTTACAACTTACATATGGGAACTTATTTCACTTCAGAGAAAGTTGTATTTTAGCAGGAGAGTACCGGTTACACCAACAAATTCTTACATGACGATTACTTCAAAAAAATAAATATCAGTAACACCATGACTGTACTACCTACCTTCAATCTGATTCATACTGGCTTCCATTTCTGTACACATAAACATCCATTCTCGAATGTGAGTGGGGTTATAACCTTGGTAATCATCAACTTCACTGCCATCTTTGACTCCAACGAAGCATGTGACTCCAGGTTGACTTAAGGCTGCTTGCATGTCAAACCTCTTTGTTACCAACACAAGTCTTGCTGCCATTTCACGTGCCACACTGTTGATAAGTCTGTTTATACTTGCACACATGAAAAGTTTTGTTAGGAATTTAAGAAGCATTCTCTTCACAAAATTTAAGAAGTGAGATGAAAATAAAATTTTATCAATAAGGATTTGATGTTTTTCATGCAAATAATCTTTCAGTGAATAGCTGGCATCATTTTCATGGCAATCATAAAGCGGCACAAGTTTAAGAATTTTATGACAAACGTATAAAACTTCATAAATACAACAGTCTGTGAAATATGAGGATGCAGCATCCATTATGGCTACATCAGCAAATTTGTGTACCGCTACATCTTTAAATATTTTCACAGCAGCTCTCCAATGAATGTTTGTTTTCTTCAACAGCTGCCTCAACATTTCCAAGCCTCTACACAGCACCCCTGGTGATGCAGCTTTCACTAGAACTTCTGTTATTAATTTCAATGAATCCTGGAAAAAATAGTCATTATTGTATGCACACAATTACTTTGTTTTACTTTGATTTCAAATCTAACAAATCACTATATTTCATCAATTTATGAGTTTGTTTAATGAACACTTTACAATTAGTTATGACTGTAAGTGACTAACACCAGCAACTATCTTGTTGCTAAGAAGTTCTTATGCAAATCAGGTGTTTATGATGACATTACTAATTTACATAGAGTTATATTATCCATTTTCCAACAGCTAAAGCTAAAACAGTAATATAAAAATGCTAAAGCAGTATTTACATTTCTTGAACTTAATTCCTCCAATTATAAAGACATAATATTTTTTACATTGAATTACCGGTATTAATGAATTTAAACAAAGCTGCAACTACTTTATTTATTTTAATGACTGAGGTTGGGTAATTTTACAATGCAATGAATCTGATGACATATGATTTATATTAAATATTTCTTTGTTCAGTTCTTGAACAATAAAATAAAAAGTCACCTGGTACTCAACATCAACCTTTTTGGCTTTTGCAACTAGCATTTTCTGGGTCATAAAAACTTCAAACTTGTCACTATCGTCATTCAGCAACAGGCTCAGCATCTTAAAAAGGTGCAACTAAATTGAACACATACAAAATATTCAGTTGTCAATACTCAGATACAGAAAAGGGACCCAAAGACGTGATGTTCAAATCCTTGCCGTCATAACAAACCATGTGACGATGATGAATTTAAATCTTCAAGACATTATTTATGGTTTTAATTAGTTATTTTCTTTTTCTGTTTTCATTATTGACTGCATACTAACTATATATAAAAAGTCCATTTATATAGAAAAATGCACTGAGTTGCATTAAATAAGTAAACATTACAAACACGTAGTCCTTCCAGATCTGAAAGGATTTTACTTGCGATGGCAGTGGTTACCGTTAACTGATAGGGGAGGTAACTGCTGCAAGGAGTTTGGTTTGGTACTTGTTCAGAACAACAAGCTTTTACTCTCCTCAGTTGTATAGTTTATATTAATTTAATAATTAAATCAATTATGTCAGCGTTGAAGTGTATATGAAATAAATAAACATAAAACTCTAAATATTAACTTATTTTATTGTGAATACATTTGATGTTGTATATTAAAGGCTTATTTACTCTGTTGTTATTAGAGCAGACAATATGTCCGAAAGTTTTCAACCGAAAACCGTTACATTACAAACAATAAAAAATACCCACGAAATCAAACGATTGTTTTTACAACAATCTATTGTTTTTACTAAAACGAAATATACTGTATACCACTACCTTGTTATTATTAGATGACATTTAGTAAGTACTGTCTGTAAACTAAGCTGAAGAGCTCAATTGATGTTCTTTCAACCAGCTGATCGCGAATACATGTTATATTTAAGAAAAAGATGACACCGAACTGTAAGAAATATTTACAAAATATACTCATGACACCAGTCCTGTTGTTGTTTGGACATTAAATGTTTTCTGTTACAGATTGCCAAGTAAGTATCAGTGTAGTTTTATAAATAATAATGTTATTAATTGTAATAACAATGGTAAACTGGATGTACTAAAAATAGATAAAGTGGATATAACAAAATTATATATTATATATATTTATAAATATTTTGAATTTTATTCATTTGTAAGTATTGATTAACTTAAGCATAAAATACATTTATTTTATTCTATGTCGGTTGTTTTCAGGTCGTATAATTGTAACATTGTCATTCTATACATAATAAGTATTGCCTGGCGCAGCAAGCTCAGTTGGTAGAGCGCTGGCAATCAGGGGTTCGTGAGTTCGAGCCCCAGCATGACCACATAACTTGTGTGGGGATTGGTCTTGAAATAATTTCTACAGCCATTCTCCCCCTACATCTGATTCAAGTAGGACAGTTGGCAGTTATAGTCATTAGTATGTGCGCTTGGTACTGGTAAACCGCTTAGATCGGCTAAGCTTGCCCAGGAAAAATGTTAGTCGGTTAACTGACTGCCCTTATATGACCGAAGTACAGTTAAATATGGCAAAAATTCCAAACAAATGTAACTGTAAAAGTATTTTTTATTCTTAAAATGAAATGATATTGATTGTCCATGCTTTTGTGTGGAAATGATGTAGATGAAAAATATCAATCAATTGTAAAAATAAGTACTTGTAGCCTTCATTTATGTTGGACATAAATGTTGTTTGGGTTGTTCAGATCTGAAGATTTGACATAAGAAAAACATATTTGTGGCCATCAAGTCATGGCCAGCAGGGGGAACAACAGTGCCCATGGAAGTACTGAACACTGTTTTGATGACCAACTGTTACAGGCTATTGGCATAAAGAAGGACCCGGTAAGATGAATTTTAACTGTATAATATTAGTTTAAACATGTTTATTTATTTATATAAGTATTAATTCAATATTGATGACACCAAATGCTCATTGAGATACCCATGAGTTTACTTGCTGAGTAGAACCAGAACTTGGTGTCTCTGAGAAAGATTGATCAGCCTAAGCAAGGTTTAACCTCTAGATCTCAAGGCAATTTATACTGTCCTTTAGACCATAAAGACCTATGGTAATGCACCAATCAATTTTTTCCCCTAGGGGGGCTCAGTGGCAAACATATATGGGACTTAAGACTTAAAGCGATTCTCTAGTGGGGGGAATTTGACATGCCAAATGATTCCGTGTACAGTGGAAATAGACTTCGGTTGGATTTTAGATCCCGGTATTATTGGCCCCCGGGCCATTTGATACACCTATCGCATCTCCCACAGAGGGTATTTAGACACAAATCTTGGCTTTAGGGTGGGGAATTAGAAAACAAAAAATAAAATTAGTGAAATTCCCCTGGGTCAGCCTGCCACTCCCCCTCTGGGGGAAAATATTGTTAGGTGCATAAACACTAACTGTGGTGCCATTAACTACATTATATGCATTGCTATATATTGAATGTATCTGTGTTCATGGAATTTGAATTGCACATCTTCAAAAATTGCATTTACTGTCATTGCAAAAGTTTATGTTTCTTCTGTAGTGAAATATAAGTTATTAACACCTTTGTTTCATTTCTAAGATGTGTACTGTTCCATGAGAACTCATTGTTGATGTTGTACTTTCTTTGAAGGCAGGAGGCCAGGATGGACACAGTTACATCGACATGTTTGCTGGAAAGCATGGCCAGCCCACAGATGTAAGGATGTTTGTCCCAGGTGTGTACGCGTATATCAGGATGGGATGCATGCATTGTAATAAATGAGGCGTGTCGTGGAAAACCTGGGTTTAATGAATGTGCGTAAAGTGTCGTCCCAGATCAGCCTGTGCAGTCCTCACAAGCTGATCCGGGACGACATCTTTCGCTTTTATGGTATTTTCTGTTTTAAGAAAGTCTCTCCTACACATAAATCCGCTGTTAGGCAGCAAGTGTCGTCCCAGATTAGCCTGTGCGGATTGCACCGGCTAATCCCTGACAACACTTTACGCACATGCATTTAGCCCGATTTTCCCACGACACGCCTGAAATGTTTAAATATTGTTTTGCAAGTATTAAATCTTGATTTCCAGACTAACCAGTATTCAAAAGAGAGATTACGGATCTGCTTTGAAAATAACATCATTCAGGGCAAGTTTTAGGCATATGTAATTACATGTAACTGTAATTTTGTGATTAAGGTTTAATTAAAACCAAATATTCAAACTGTCATCAATGTTGCAACACAGAGGGTAAAGACAATAACCCATTTTACCTTCAGAAAAAGGTCTGTTTGAACCAATGGATAAACCCAAGTCTGGAGATTGGCTCAACGAGCATAAAGAACGTGGACAGACATACAAACAATTTGTAACAGGTGAAACCTACATGCAGTTATGACACTCTATTCCTTTAAGGGACACGCCATCATTATAAACTACATATGGTTATTAACGAGGTTGTAGTATGCAACTTTCCCTTGGACCTTTTAGTGATTCACGTATATGTGTTTTTGGTGGATAAAAGACTGAAGATATTGAAACTCGTTTTTCAAGGATGTAAAGTGAACACACTACCATTTGTCAGAAATAGTTTCTGTTGGTTTAATACAATTTAAATCAATAAACAACTGACAAAATAATAGTATTTTTACCCAAGCGTGTTGCATAAATAAAAGGTGTTATAAGCATTGTGTTTGTTATTGATTAGGGTCTCACAGCACCCGAGATAGGGTTCACAATTTTAAAACTGTGTACAAATTTAAAAAAAAAGCAATTTAATGCATTCCACAACCACGCTGTTTCATTTTTATTAGGATCCTACAGAAGTCCAGACAGTGTTCACAAGACCATCTACCTGGTACCCATGGTGTTCAAGGAGGGCCCAGTTCCACCAGAAGTCTTGGCCCCGCTGGAGCGGTTTGCCTCGATATTTTTTGGCATGCCTGTGAATGTCCTGAGTCCAGAGAGTTTCCTTGGTCGTGTGTCAGATCGGATGAACTCCGGGGTATATCAGGTCCATACTGGGGAGCTTCTTAGTGCAATGGGAAAGAACTTGAAGAGAGACGCATTCTGCTATGCCGGTATAACGATGGCCGATTTGTACCCAAGGGAAAGTTGGAACTTTGTGTTTGGACTCGCTAGCAGCGCCGGCAATACAGGCGTGTATTCTCTTGCCCGATATCTGTCTAATTTTGGCGATCATCCATATACCCAGATCGACCTGACTAGGTATGCAACTATGCATGTGTACATTTATTTTTCTGCTCGCTACTCAAATTCATCAAAGAGGTACATGTTATTGTATATGTTATAATTTATGTTATGCCCATGATTTCCACTGTGTTGCTCATTCTGTTTGCAAAGTTATATAATTCAAAATTGTATCACATACAACCCAATCATGAAGCTATTGTTAAGAAATACAGTTTGCTAATTCTGAGTTCCCACAGGACTAGATTATGGAAAACCGTTTTAATACTTTTAATTTTGTGCCGTACATCATAGAAAAAGAATTGCCGGAAAAATACATCTTCTGCTTCATTTTCTGCAATATTATCATTTTTTTACAAGTTTATTCATTGCATTTTGTTTGTTTTAGTGAATACTAGTTAGCATGTCAACCCTATTACTGTTCAAACTACACTATGAACACTGTTTATACACCATTCAAACTTGGATTGTCTATTATGTATGCATGCAACTTTAATGACCTCGAGTCTGTGTTTGTTTCCAGAGACCCATTACCTGTTATACTGATGCGAGCCTGCAAGACCATGTGCCACGAGATAGGCCACATGTTCGGCATCCGTCACTGCGTCCACTTCAAGTGCCTCATGAACGGCAGCAACCACCTGGAGGAGTCCGACAGACGACCCAACTTCCTGTGTCCCGTGTGCTTGCGTAAGTTGCACCAGGCATGCAAGTTCAACATTGTTAAGCGTTACCTAGACATGCGTCAGTTCTGGGCAGAACAGGGCATGTCTACACTGACAGACTGGCTGGATAGCAGACTGTCTACTTTAACTTGATAATGATACTGTTGTTAATGATATTGTTGTTAATGATACTGGTTGTTAATGATACTGGTTGTTAATGATACTGGTTGTTAATGATACTGGTTGTTAATGATACTGGTTGTTAGTTAATGATACTGGTTGTTAATGATACTGGTTGTTAATGATACTGGTTGTTAATGATACTGGTTGTTAATGATACTGTTGTTAATGATACTGGTTGTTAATGATACTGATGTACAGTTATACTTACAGACAAAAATTGAGGTGTGTTTTTAGTGACAAGACGTTACATCGCAGAACAAGGCATGTCTACATTGACAGACTGGCTTTATAGCAGACTGTCAATGTTAACTTGATAACGTGATTGTTTGTTCTTGAACTTAACAAGCACAGAGTGGTATTCCTTACTGATCTAGTCAGATTTGCGATGGATAAAAATATCACAGACCTTGAATATCTTTTTTATGCCCCCATCCCCATCAATGATGGTGGAGTGGAGGGGGCATATAGTGTTTACCCTCTCAGTGGGTACGTACGTATGGACCTTTGTCCAGCATTGGAGGATTTGCAAATAACTTTGCAGAAATGTTAAGCATAATTAGACGGTGTGTCGGGCGCAAGAACCAGGGCCATAGGTCAAAGGTCAAGATCACACTTAAAGGTCAAATATAAGAATGTAAGCCATAGACCCTGTCCGGAGCATGAATTTGTCCAGCATTGGAGGATTTTCAAATGACTTGGCAGAAATGTTGAGCATAATGAGACGGTGTGCCGCACGCAAGAACCAGGTCCCTAGGTCCAAGTCAAGGTCACACTTAAAGGTCAAAGATCAAATATGATAATTTAAGCTATAGCCTTTGTACGGAGCATAATTTTGTCCACCATTGGGGGATTTTCAAATTACTTTGCAGAAATGTTAAGCATACTGAGACGGTATGTCTTGCGCAAGAACTAGGGTCCAAGGTCATGGTCACACTTAGAGGTCAAATTTAAGAATTAAAGCCAGACGGTGTGTCACACGCAAGAACCAGGTCTCTATGTAAAAGGTCAAGGTCACTTAAAGGTCAAAGGTCCAATATAAGAATTTAAGCCATTGACACTGTCCGGAGCATAATTTTGTCTTGCATGGATGGAATTTCAAATAACTTTGCACAAATGTTAAGCATGGTGAGATGGTGTGTCGCATGCAAGAACCAGGTCCAAGGTCAAGGTCACACTTAAAGATCAAATGTCAGTTATAAGAATTTAAGCCATAGACCTTGTCCGGAGCATAATTTTGTCCAGTGGAGAGGGAATTTAAAATAATTTGGCAGAAGTGCTAATCGTGTTGACACTGTGTGTTGCGCGCAAGAACCATGTCCCTAGGTCCAAGGTCACGGTCACAATTAAAGGTCAAAGATATCATATAAAAATTTATGCCACATACAATGTCTGGAGCATAATTTTGTCCAGCAGAGAAGGATTGTCAAATAACTTGGCAGAAGTGATAAGCATTATGAGGGGGTGTGTTGCGTGCAAGAACCAGGTGCCTTGGTCCAAGGGCAAGGTCGCACTTAAAGGTCAAAGGTCAAGTATATGTATAAATGTTAAGGTTCTTGTCCAGGCAATATCTTTGTCCAGCATTAAATGATTTTCAAATAACTTGGCATAAGTGATAACCATAATAAGACGGTTTGTCACGCATAAGAACCAAGGTCAAGGTCATACTTAAAGGTCAAATATAAGAATTAATACCATGGACTCTATCCGGATCATAATTTTGTCCGGCATGGAAGAATTTTTAAAAACTTGACAGAAGTGATAAGCATTATGAGACGGCATGTGGCCTGCAACAACCAGGTCCTTTGGACCAAGGTCAAGGTCACACTCAAAGGTGAAAGAGTTTAAGCCATTGTCTTTGACCGAAGTATAATTTTGTCTTGCATGAAAGAATTTTCAAATTACTTCGCAGGAGTGATAAGCATTATGGGACGGCATGTGGCGTGCAAGAATCAGGTATGTAGCTAAAGGTCAAGGTCACTAATCAATGTCAAAGGTCAAATAATTGTCCAGAGCATAATATTGTCATGCTTACAGAGATTTTCTGATAAATTGGCTGACATGATCACCATCACCAGAGGTTGTGTCGCATATAAGAATCTGACTTGTGAAGTTAGTGAATTACTTCCTTTTATTGATGACTGTTCAAAGCATAATTTAAAAATGATAGGCATTTTGTTGATTATTCACAGAATGATTTGAGATTGCAAGAGAAAGTGAAGCATATAAGACCCATGAGTCATAATTGCCCCAATTTTTAATTACTACACCTTATTGATTTTTTTGTCAGGACTAAAACTATTGATTGGAAATGAGTGGAAATATCTCGACTTATTTCACAGAACAACGGAATACATAAAATATAAAAGGACAGTTTTCCTTTTGCAAAATAATTTGATGCATATAGACAAAGCGGGGCCATGTAGAACAGGCTGCATAGGTGGGGGCATCCGTGTCTGTGGACACATATCTAGTTTAAGTTATCTGGGTCGGATGTTTCTTGATGAATATGTACTAGACAGATCCTTGAAAGTGTTTGAATTCATGTTGTTCCATGAAAAGTGACTATTGTAAGAATGCTTAAAAACGCTTATAAAAATTGCACATGGACAATTAAATAATGTTTGTAACATTCTTAGTTTTGCTTCAGAAATATTAAAACAAAATATTAAACACTTTAAAAACGATATTCGGCGTTTGTGGCCATTGTTTATAAGCAGTGTAAATTAAACGTCCTAGATAAATATTTTAAACAGATACATTTGTAGATGACAGCGATAATGCACAGAAGACTTGTAAGTTGGGTTACGGGGGATAATGCAAGTTACAGGAGAAGCCCCGTTCCAGAGGCGACTGTGGGTCTTTTAATGCCCGGTTTTAAGCACCTTGTAGACTGCACCTCGGTTTAAATTCTCATACGAAAGACGAGTTAGTAGGTTAGGGTGTAGCGGGGGCTCGAACCTGCGACCCCGGGGTTGTGAAGCTAGTGGGTTACCACTTAACCACGGCTCCGCAATGCAAAAAAGCTCCAGTTCTGGTTAATCGCATTTAAATCATATCCAGTCTGACGCTGCTATACTATCCGCTGACTGGACAACAGTGACAGCTAATAGAGCGAACGTTAGGATTTGATTTTAAATAATGCGATTGTATCGTCAATGCACTTGTTTTGGTGAATGACCAGTTTCAGTGACCTTTTCCATTTTTGTGCAAATTCTTTTGTTATGAGCTCTTACATGATAATCCTTTGTGCACACAATGACATACATTATCACAGTTTATTCACATGCTAAATGATTAAAAATGCATAAAAACAAATGAGTGCTGCTGATTTTAATGACTGAGGGGTATTTTTGGTGTATTTTTGCTATTTCTTCTCAACCATTTTTATCAGCCCCTAAAAATAAAACAAATGTTAACAGACAGCCATTTCCAGTCACTAGCTTGTTAATTCATTGTCTGTTCTGTCAAAATATAGGGATAAATAAGCATCACAGTCAATATTTTGGACACAATATATCATCAAATGGTGCCTCCGTGGTTAGATGATTTACGCTGAATTCACTTAAAAATATGAGACATCACTGACATCCCGGAATCAGAAAAAAAAGAGTGTATCACACAAATTAGTGATGAGTGATGAATTTAAATTACTAGTCTAAATAGCTCAGCAGCTGCATTTCATTTGTCTTTGCAATCTTACATCACATCGCATGAAATGGCACCAGAAATGGGTACTAGTAATTTAGGTAATTTACTACCCATGGAATCAAAAATAGTGCAAATTGCCACACTCCACATTTATCCTGTAGTAAGTGTTTTTTAACTTTTTTTTACAGTTATATTCTTAGTTCAAACATTTTTTGGACAAAATATTGTGTTTCAACATGTAGGCCTACATTGTATTCTCCATGGGGGTCACTGAAACTGGTACTATTCACAATTTAGCACCAGAAGAGGGACATATGAAACAAGACTCCAAATACAACATTTATCTATGAAATTATAAGCTTATTTGTTTCAAGAAAGCAGAAAAAAAGATCAGATTTGACAACTATGCGCACAAATTAAATAATAATGACCCATTTGAAATATTAATTGTGACAACCCTTGGGGTCACCAAAACTGGGACCTCAATGATAAATATTATTAACATTACACCATAAGAATCGCGGGAAAGCGCGCGCGCTCACGTAATTATTTAATAAATGACGTGTTAGCTAACACGTTACTTCCAAAATATTGTTGTGCTTTCTCGGTAGAAAAGCCGTAAAAAAGTAAAATAAGAACGTTTTAAATGTGGGGAAGGTAGATAGGTAATAATATTACGTATTTTATATTTTAAGGTGACTTAATTAACGTACTAAAGCTCTAGCACCTGCGCCAATATTTAACGTTTCTTCCTGTCATTAACTTCGCGTCTAGACTATACCTATAGTAACACTGTCTCAGGATGGATTTGATACATGTCCACAAATCTACAACCACTAGTACTCCATCATACTAATCCATTCTTATCTGATCATCCAAGTAGATATCTAATTAACCTAGGATCAACCAACAGTCCATACTGTAGTAAAACTATCATATAAATGTGGTAGCTATGTCGAACTGTATTCATGTTAAACTAATTAGTGATGTTTGCATCAGCTAACCTTGGTTATGAATGTGTCTGTCTGCCCAAAGACCAGTGTGACAGCTGAGTTTGTTTTACAGTTCAATTTATTTTCAGTTTCATCGCAGTCATTCATCCCATTCTTATCACTAGACACATCACATAGCCTAAAATGGAAAGGATGCTGTACTGCAACAAGAGTGCCATTGTCACAAACATAAGCCCGTCAAAGAAGCTTTTTTGGGGTAAAGATTCATAGACTAAAGAGAAACATTTTAAAAACTAGTAAGGAAGAGTCATTGTATTTGTGCATCTAATTTATCTCCAAAGCCTCTCTCTGTGTGGTTCGTTGAGGTATCAAAACTATTGTATATATATATTCTTAAATCTACAATCAAGATGACAAAATGAACAAGAAACACGAAAATTCCCTGAAAACCAAATTTTTCGAACAAAATGCACTAAAGTCAGCACAAAAATAAAAATTTTAGTAATGGTGAACCATGACCCCACCCACCCCATATCGCAATCCCAAGCGAGGTCTAGATATAAGGTATCTACATATAAAGTTATATTAAAATATCTCAATGTCTTCTCAAGCTATTGAGCAGAAACTGTTTGTCTATTTTTAGTAACGGTGACATTGACCTTGACCCCACCCACTCCATATGCAATCCTAGGCGAGGTCTATATATAAGATATCTATGTATGAAGTTTCATTAAAATATCTCAATGTGTTCTCAAGCTATTGAGCGGAAACCGTTTTTTTATTTTTAGTAACGGTGATTTTGACCTTGACCCCAACCACTCTATACGCAATTACAAGTGAGGTCTCAATATAAGGTATCTATGTATGACGTTTTATTAAAATATCTCAATGTGTTCTGAAGTTATTGAACCGAAACCATTTTTCTACTTTTAGTAACAGTGACCTTGACCCCATCCACCCCATATGCAATTCCAGGCGAGGTCTCGATATACTGTATCTATGTATTAAGTTTAATTAGCATATCTCAATTCGTTCTCAAGTTATTGAGCGCAAACCACTTTTCTATTTTAACAGTGGCCTTGACCTTGACCCCATCCACCCCATATGCAATTTCAAGCGAGGGTTCGATATAAGGTATCTATGTCTTAAGTTTCATTGAAATATCTCAATGCGTTCTTAAGTTATTGAGCGGAAACCGTTTTTCTACTTTTAATAACAATGACCTTGACTTTGACCCCCACGCACTCCATATGCAATCCCAAGCGAGGTCTCGCAATAAGGTATCTACGAATTAAGTTTCATTACAATAGCGCAATTCGTTCTCGAGTTAGGGAGCGGAAACGAAAAGTTGACACCGCCACTACGCCTTTGACCTTGAATTGTGACCTAAACCTAGGACCTAGGGACCTGGTTCTTGCGCGCGACACTACATCTCACCATTCGTGTCACTTCTGCCAAGTTATTTGAAAATCAATTCATGCTTGACGAAAATATGCTCCGGACTAAGTGTTAAGGATTGATTTCTTAAATTTGACCTTGAAATGTGACCTTGACCTGGGACCTAGGGACCTGGTTCTTGCGCGCGACACTCCGTCTTATCAGGCTTGTCACTTCTGTCAAGTTATATGAAAATCCATTCATGCTGGACAAAGATATGTTCCGGACAAAAAGTTTCCGCCGCACAACAGCCCGCCCGGCAGGAGCGTTCCCATAATACGTCCCGTTTTTTTTCTTCAAACGGACATATAATAATAATGGTTTATTGACGTCTGATCCATATCTGCAACACAACATAAATACAAAGTAAAACACAATTTGACATACACGTACGTATATAGCCAGAGTTATAAGAGACAGACATCCTATTATACTTACTGTCTAAAACAGAATTGTACTTCAAACCTTATGTATTTAAAACACTGCATCTGTAATAAAACGAAGCTTCATATTCATATACAGATGTTTATAGTAAATATTGTACAACTACATAAAAAAACTTGATCCGATTAAAAAAGGTTACACATCATTTCATTGAACACTGTATTTTCATATTGTTAAAACAACCGTAAGACAGAGAATAAAGAAATTTCCTTCTTGTTTCAAGAATCATGTGACATGTTTGGCATTTAAATTAACAATGCACTCACTGGAAAGAATTTTAATTAGCTTATCATCCAAGTCTGATCCTTCGAAGTGTTCAACAAAATCAATACATTTATACATCAGTACTTCCATAACATCATCATACAGGGGACATTCTAAAACAAAATATACATGTTATATTTTCTAAAGGAAATTTTTTGTATCTACCTATTTCTACATTAATTGGTGCTGTGCCACTTCTAAATTTAGCCAATGCACCTCTATGACGTCTATTAAAAACTTGACAATAGCTCTTAGTACAATATACTTGTTTATACTTTCTATACAGACGCAATTTGTTTCTAACAACACTATTTTACGATTTTCCCTATTAACATCTTGTAGTCATTTGCATTTAATATCATCAAGTAGCTTAGGCGCTAACACATTACAAATTGAATTCCTGTCCTGATGAATATTCATATCAAATACAGAAGTTTGCAATTCATATTTGCGAAATAATTTTAAAATGTTAAAATTCCAATTCTTCTTGCAACTGAGTGTCTGAGCCCAACAAAACACTTCTCTATTCAGGCGCTCACTACAAAACAATTTTCTATTCAGGCGCTCACTACAAATACTTTTTTATTCAGGCGCTCACTATAACACGCTTTTCTATTCAGGCGCTCACTACAAAACACTTCTATTCAGGCGCTCACTATTAATATTCACAAGTCTGCACCACTGCCCAATAAACGCTCTCTTAACATGACAATGCAGTGGAGTCCAACCAATATCTACATTTGGGGTATATTATTAAGAAAGTATCTACCTGCACTATTTTGTACAACATTGATGCAACTATATTGTTTTTTACCCAATATACTAGCACCATAAGTAATTCTAGGTACAATATTCGATTTATACAGTGTAGTAAAGCATTGGCATGGAAATCCACCAATTGATTTAGCCTTAGCTATAAAAAGTCCAAGTGCTCTGTTAGCAGATTGTGCTACAAAGTGTGCACTTACAGAGAGATCCATATGTTCTTGTAAAACTAGACCCAGATATTTGTACTGCTTTTTATAATCAATACATGAATTTCCAAACTTAAAAAGATATTCACATCTTTGTACAGATGGGTTTCTAAAATGTACAATATTGGACGGACTATCATTAACACTCAGTCCATTTCTATCACACCAAAAGTTCAACTCATCTAACAGACAGTGCAAAAACTCTGGAGAGTCTGCTAGCAATACAATTGCCTAGTGCATTTAGCATAACAGTTCGGTCATTGACGTATAGGTTAAACAGCATCGGAGAAATGGAACAGCCTTGTTTTAAACCAGAGAACCAATCAGTTTCAAATCCATTGATTCATTCAATATTGTCATACAATGATTTATACCTTTGTCATCAACTCCAACATCAAGTGCAACATTCCCGATAACTATGTTTTGAACTCTTATAGAGTTATGCTCCCTTTTCACATAGATTTTCTGGTTAAGGTTTATATTTAAAAGTTTTATAACTTCAAACCTTGATAGGTTATTCACTTGAATCTTGTTAAAAGATATAAAACTTGAAAACTACATAAGTTTTTCACTCGAAACTTGGATTAAACCTTTGTCATCAACTCCAACATCAAATGCAACATTCCCCATAACTCTGTTATGAAGATTGAAATAGTTATGCCTCCTTTTCACATAGATTTTCTGGTTAAAGTCCGGGGCGTAACTAGCCCTTTATCCATGTGGATTCATAATATTGTTTCGGGTATGCAGCCACCCCAAACCACATCAACCTACTAGTACTTATATGTTGTTGTTGTTGTTGTTTTAAAATAACGGTGAAACTTGTGTATTTGGACATAATTACATGCTTTATAAAGCAATTAAAATCTACATTTTTAAGGAAAACTTATCGACAAAAAATGTTGCTTTGAACATTTTATTCTGAAATAGAACTGAAACATCAAACATATACAGCCACGCGATTACCATACTGAAGTCTAATTTTCTGTCCTTCTAGCCAGCGAATTGTACAACTGACATTTTCAGCATGAGTGAAGTCATTTAAAGTTTAATTTAGATTTGAAAGACACATAAAATAATGAATCTGGAACGAAAGCATACATACAATTTACCTCAGATACATTGTAATTAGTACTTGTGGTTTTATATGTAATTTACATGTTATTGAGAAATAAATCTGCCCGTTTAAAACGATGAATACATTTGATTCATTTGAAGTTGCCGCTTTTATATGCGTACACTACAGATATTATCAATGCAATTGTATGTACTTTTAGAATTACAGATTACGCAGAATTTTCTGTTTTGCTTATTTTCTCTTGAATATCTTTTAAGAAACTGAATAGTACATTTGACACATATAATAACGTTGCAGATACAATCCATGTACCTGTAAGCTTTTCATTTTCAAGAAGATTCGGCACAATGTTCTTTCACATTTAGCACATTTATATTGCCGTCAATGTGGCTAAACAAATACCAGAGAGTGTACAATTGCAAAGAAACTCGGGATTCGACCAACAAACACTGTACTCGAGGCGATTTATTTGTGCATTTGCGACGCATCTGATGCAACTCTAATAAAGTTTCAGGCTTGACATGAAACAGTTTTTGACAGCAATCGTGTCGCGAAGATGACACACAAAGATAAAAGCATCTGAGTTGACTATTAACGACTGCCAAGTTGATTATTTGGCCATAGTTCTTAAATCCCAAACCTAGATTTGACGAAATATATTGATGTTTTTTTCGGCGTAGCTGTCTAAGATCACTTTTGACCTAGATTTCTTGCGATAATTATGCAACGGGAAAATTGAATGCCAATAGAATTGGGCAAATTTTCTAATTTTAGGGAATGCAAAGTTACAACAATGGTTTAATGTATACCAACAACTGTTGCATACTTTTGGGGTTTTAAATGTACATTAGCGGTTAAAATGAAGTTATAAACATATTCTCGATATACACTCTAGAACTCAGCATAAGTATGAACGTATTTTCTCAGTGTTTGTCATGAACAGATTATTATATTCATTCCCAGAATTAATCCACTGTTTAGCCTAGCGGATAGCTCTATAAATAACAATTAACATCTCGCCACCCGTCAATCAAATTCTTATCTAAATACCGATCGACCAATCAGCGATCGATAATTCGGGGAGACGGTTGCCAACGATTTGTCCGCCATTTTCCTCGACAAGCTGAATGTCGAGGTTCACACTATTGTTCTACATATTTTGTTATTTTCCTTGAAATTAACGTAAATAAAATATGGTTAAACGGTGTCAATGGGGTTTATGCAACTCGGACAGTCGGTATCCAGAGAGATTAGCTGGAGGAGTTGAATTTATAGCATTTCCTAAGCCAAAATGTGATCTCGACAAGTGTGAGAGATGGATAAAGGCCTGCGGTCGTCCCCACGATCAACTTAATGTCAACACTGTCAACGACAATTACCATGTTCGTCTGTACAAAGGTATATTTGTCATTTTAACCCTTTGATTTACTATACGGTTTAGTATTTTGCTTTTAGATAGACGCTTGACTAGTTATTTTTAGCAATCGAATAACAGTTATAAAAAACCTATGAGGTCATGTATGACCAATAGAATTCGGTTTTGTATTAATTTATGCTGCACGTGTTGTCAACATTTCCAAATATGGAGGGATGTAAACATGGCCATTTTTATGACACAGATCAGATTAAAGGTTTTCTAGCTTTGTCCGATGATTGCAGTGTTATGTTGACGTAAGTGTAATAAAAACGTGGCAACATTACTCAGTAGCTCTAGAACAATACAACAGATATTCATCCATTTTATATTTCGTAGTTATTTGATGTCCAGTGCGGTAAAATTTTGTTGTTTTATTAATTTAATGCCCAGATCCCAGTATTGCGTTTGTATTGTTATAGCATTTCCAAGAAGGCAAACCAACAGATCAGTTCCCTGATCCATTGCCTGTAGAAGCCTTGGGCCACACAGTCACGCCAGCCAGACGGCTATTAAAGAGACTGCCAGTACTGCAGTAGATGACCATGTACCACGGAAGAGAAGAAGAAATCTCGAACAAGAAATTAATACAAGGTATAAATTTTAATAAACACATCAGTGGTTCAAATAATTGTATTATCTTTACATGTAAACAATAACAACAATGTAATATCAGAACTTGTAAGCCCGTAATGCAGCATATATTGCGAATAACCAACACAGAGCATGTTAATACACTATATCAATGACAAAAATGGCATATCTTACACACATAATATTATATAGGTACATTTTATTTACAGTGAGAACAATGAAAACGCAGACCCCAAACCACATTCCCATCATGCGGAGACACAAACCGATGAAAAAAAAGGTAACTATATAACACGATACTTTGTGTACACGTGGCACATCTTTGAAAGAATATTTTCCATGGCATCTTTGTCAAGCAATATTCTTGTTATGAACATGTAAGTAACAAAGTCACAAAACTTTGCCCCGTAACAAGCAATTGTCCTTGAACTTGGAACCAGTAAGGGTGTGTCTTACTCAAAGAAATGTTCTCTCCATCTGTGATTAAGAAGAAATCTTTTTTTGCATTATTTTGATCTACCGCATCTGCAATAGTCATATTGCGAACAGAAAATGGACACTTTATTTCCAAAATTCCTGTCTGACCACCATCACATACTTTGCCGTCTGGCGTGGCTCCGATGCACGGAAACTTCGGATTTACAACCAATCCGCAGTCGTGCACATGGTTTTATGTATTTTTTCTATACATGTTCCGTGCAATTCTTTCATTCGCTATGCCATAGCTGGTAGACGCTAAGGTGAACACTTTTGATTTGGTGATGCTATCTATAAACTTCTCGCTGATTGCTGACTTTCTGAGCATGATCTGCCCGAAGTTTGAGGCCGTGATTCTTTTTTGTCTTTCTGCAGACCAAACAGCACAAGAACGCTGGTCACGAGTGTTGAGTTCAATCGCTAGAGCCTCGTCTTGCGTCAGCTTACATGTTTCATGTTGTCAAGATGCTCAGTTGCAATGTCCAAATTCACATCAGGTTGTGCAGGCAGTTCAAGTGTTCCACATTCTTCTGTTTGGCTCAACACATCGTCTACTTGCTGGATAAGTGGTATCTGGAAAAACAAAATATTGAAATAATTTGTCTTTTATAACTTTATTTTTCTGTTTTCAGATGTTTCTCCTCTGGAGATGTTGGCCCTATCAGCAGAAAACCAGGCTTTGAAACAACAACTGCAAGCTGTTCAAGCAACTTTGCACCGAAAAATGGATGACCAAGTGCTGAGAAATCAAGAGCTAACAAGAGTGAATAGTTCACTAAGGAAACAAATGAAAAAAACAACAAAAGAATCTGTAAACAGACAACTTTTTTCAGTTGAGTATCTTAGAACAATGAAGGGAAAAAACTTCCAGTACTACACTGGCTTTGTTTATTTGAAATTTTTGACCATCTTTCAGTTCCTGGTACCCACTTCGAATGAATGTCCATTTGATTTTCCAAGAACAATTTCAAGTATTAAAAAAATGAAATTGGAAGCTGCTGTTGACACTGATCAAACTTAGACTAAACCTGCAGTTCCAACACATTGCGAATCTCTTCAATATCAGCCCTACCGATGCAGGTGCTCTATTTAGAAACTGGATAAACTACATGTTTTACAGATTTGGTTCAGTACCAATTTGGCCGGACAGGGATATAATTGTGGATAAAATGCCGAAGAAATACAAAGAGGACTTTCCGAACACTACTTATACTGGACGGAACAGAGATAAAACTTGAAAGGCCCTCATCATTACATTCCCAAAGCCAGTGCTACTCGACTACAAATCTGCTACAACATTGAAGGCTTTGGTTGGAGTTGACCCCAGAGGCTCTTTTACATTTATTTCCATGTTATTTTCCGGTGCCATTTCAGATAAAGAAATAACTAATCAATGTGGACTCCTGGATATGCTTCAACAACTTATTGACTGTGGGAAAATAAAGAAAGGGGATGGAATCATGGTGGATAAGGGTTTTTTAATTAAAGAGGAGGTTGAAAAATTAGGACTTAAATTGTACATGCCACCTTTTGCTCCAGGATCAGGTCAAATGTCTGAAAGCGATGTCAAACTAACCAGGAAAATAGCCAGGCACCGTGTACATGTAGAGCGTGCCATTTCTAGGGTTAAAAAGTTTAAAATTGTTGACCATAAAATTGAAATAAGTTTGTTCCCATCTATAAACCAAATATGGTTCTGTTGCTGCTTTTTGACAGGCTTCATGCCATTGCTTGTGCAAGACTAACATGTTACCTGGTGAGAAAGGGTACTGCCAACGGCTTGTGGTCCATGGTCTGTTATGATGGTCTGTTCTGGTTTGCAGGCCATGTACCCCAGTGGAGTGTCCTTTAACTATGAAAGTAGACCGATGTCTTTCTCTGTAAGCCTGATTTTTCTGAAAAACGAACAAAATTAGAATTAGATTTATATGTTAGTCTTTTTGTTTTTATCGTGCACTTGGCCACAATAAACTGGACTGTGCAATGTTTATTATGATGTTTATTATTATGTTGCATATTGTGAATAAAGTCATACTAGAGTTTATTATTTTTTTATATTAAAAACAACACGGTAACAACCTGTAGTCATTGAAGATGGCTGTCATAGGTCTCTTTCCTGTCCACATTTGTTGACCGGGATAGTACCACAGTACAGACTGGTTCAGCCTGGATCTTAGATCCCGTTGGCTTGTCCCACTGCTGTGGACAGGAGGTACTAGATGGCTGACTTGGTACTTCCGTAAGACCATCCAAAATCCAGTCGGTTAGCTTCAACACCACGGCCAACACATGAGCGCATTCTTCAGCAATCCTGCACAAAGATATAAAATAATGTACATTATTCTTCATTAATTAATAAAAATTCTGATGTTATCAAACTGCTGCCTTTTAATATTTGAAAATATGCTGGTGTTAAACTTGGAAGTGTAAACAATGTTATCATTAAGTTCAGGTGATTCCCTTTATTGAGAGTAATACAACATGATGTCAACCACGTACAAATCTGTATTACAGTAGCCCTATCATCATAACGTGAGAATCGTCGTTATCGTTATTTTTTTACAACAAAATTACAAACATATCCTGTCAGTAATAACGTAACGATAAGTAATATGTGTGTCACAAATAGGAAAGCACTTACCCTGCCTTACAACTGCAATGTGCGATCGTAATTGCCGTTTTTGACATCGACAAATTGACAGTATCAGAGTATGTGGATCTTCTCCCTTTCTTTGACTGCGGAAGATACGAGACTTTACGTCGATTTCGTCATCATTTCCCCTAAAAATTCGCACAGAGTCAATGTATGACTCATTAGCAAATTTTCTTCCTTGAATACGTTGACGTAGCAAACATTTATAAGGCAAAAAATGTTCTCAAAAATCATCCGGAATATCGCGTAATCTCAGCATAGCCGCCATTTTGTTTTCTGCTTGTCGAGGTTTCCAGACCGCATGGTCACGTGATCAAGTGGGCGGAGCGATCGGATTCCAGGCGAGATGTTAATTGATTCTAGTGAGTTCAACATACTCACGATCATTCTAAAAATAGCGCGCGCTTAGCCGCCGTTGTACAGCTGTTATAATACACATGCAAAATTAGCGTCCAGAGAATCATAAGAGCGAATATTTCAATAAATGGGCAATTTATGTTTATAAACTTACTGTGCATGTTAATTTGAAATTGAATTGCGGTTGAGTTCAAGAACAGTCAGAGTTAAGAATTAATTAGAATTGCACATTTGGTTATTCATGTATCACTGGTGAAAACAAGGGCCGGTATGATCGGTTTATTCACGGTACAAATATTAATAATTATTGAATTAATCGCACATTAATTTTGGTTTCGAGAAGTTTTCTTAAGGTGTCCGAAAAATCTGGGGTCCGAGAAGTCTCCTTATATAGGTGGGGACCGAAAAATCGGGGATCCGAGAAGCCACGTAACCGATCATATTGGCCCTCTTGTATTATGCTAAGGGTAAACATGATATCTCAATATTAATGTCAACGCCGATCGTCTTTTTTAAAGACATTTCATGTTAATACTTGTCATATACTTTCTACACTAAAATATTGTATCCAGTTTGTACATCTGGGCACTTTTCGACAAAGCTCCTATGGAATATCTTAACCTATGCAATCTCGCCTGGAATCCGATCGCTCCGCCCACTTGATCACGTGACCATGCGGTCTGGAAACCTCGACAAGCAGAAAACAAAATGGTGGCTATGCTTAGATTACGCGATATTCCGGATGATTTTGGAGAACATTTTTTGCCTTATAAATGTTTGCTACGTCACCGTATTCAAGGAAGAAAATTTGCTAATGAGTCATAGATTGACTCTGTGCGAATTTTTAGGGGAAATGATGACGAAATCGACGTAAAGTCTCGTATCTTCCGCAGTCAAAGAAAGGGAGAAGATCCACATACTCTGATACTGTCAATTTGTCGATGTCAAAAACGGCAATTACGATCGCACATTGCAGTCGTAAGGCAGGGTAAGTGCTTCCCTATTTGTGATACACATATTACTTATCGTTACGTTATTACTGACAGGATATGTTTGTAATTTCGTTGTAAAAAAATAACAATAACGACGATTCTCACATGTTATGATGATAGGGCTACTGTATTCTGTAATACAGATTTGTACGTGGTTGACATCATGTTGTATTACTCTCAATAAAGGGAAACACCTGAACTTAATGATAACATTGTTTACACTTCCAAGTTTAACACCAGCATATTTTCTAATATTAAAAGGCAGCAGTTTGATAACATATCAGAATTATTATTAATTAATGAAGAATAATGTACATTATTTTATATCTTTGTGCAGGATTGCTGGAGAATGCGCTCATGTGTTGGCCGTGGTGTTGAAGCTAACCGACTGGATTTTGGATGGTCTTACGGAAGTACCAAGTCAGCCATCTAGTACCTCCTGTCCACAGCAGTGGGACGAGCCAACGGGATCTAAGATCCAGGCTGAACCAGTCTCTACTATGGTACTATCCCGGTCAACAAATGTGGACAGGAAAGAGACCTATGACAGCCATCTTCAATGACTACAGGTTGTTACCGTGTTGTTTTTAACATAAAAAAATAATAAACTCTAGTATGACTTTATTCACAATATGCAACATAATAATAAACATCATAATAAACATTGCACAGTCCAGTTTATTGTGGCCAAGTGCACGATAAAAACAAAAAGACTAACATATAAATCTAATTCTAATTTTGTTCGTTTTTCAGAAAAATCAGGCTTACAGAGAAAGACATCGGTCTACTTTCATCGTTAAAGGACACTCCACTGGGGTACTTGGCCTGCAAACCAGAACAGACCATGGACCACAACAAGCCGTTGGCAGTACCCTTTCTCACCAGGTAACATGTTAGTCTTGCACAAACAATGGCATGAAGCCTGTCAAAAAGCAGCAACAGAACCATATTTGGTTTATAGATGGGAACAAACTTATTTCAATTTTATGGTCAACAATTTTAAACTTTTTAACCCTAGAAATGGCACGCTCTACATGTACACGGTGCCTGGCTATTTTCCTGGTTAGTTTGACATCGCTGTCAGACATTTGACCTGATCCTGGAGCAAAAGGTGGCATGTACAATTTAAGTCCTAATTTTTCAACCTCCTCTTTAATTAAAAAACCCTTATCCACCATGATTCCATCCCCTTTCTTTATTTTCCCACAGTCAATAAGTTGTTGAAGCATATCCAGGAGTCCACATTGATTAGTAATTTCTTTATCTGAAATGGCACCGGAAAATAACATGGAAATAAATGTAAAAGAGCCTCTGGGGTCAACTCCAACCAAAGCCTTCAATGTTGTATCAGATTTGTAGTCCGAGTAGCACGGGCTTTGGGAATGTAATGATGAGGGCCTTTCAAGTTTTATCTCTGTTCCGTCCAGTATAAGTAAAGTGTTCGGAAAGTCCTCTTTGTATTTCTTCGGCATTTTATCCACAATTATATCCCTGTCCGGCCAAATTGGTACTGAACCAAATCTGTAAAACATGTAGTTTATCCAGTTTCTAAATAGAGCACCTGCGTCGGTAGGGCTGATATTGAAGAGATTCGCAATGTGTTGGAACTGCAGGTTTAGTCTAAGTTTGATCAGTGTCAACAGCAGCTGGTCTTCCAATTTCATTTTTTTAATACTTGAAATTGTTCTTGGAAAACAAATGGACATTCATTCGAAGTGGGTACCAGGAACTGAAAGATGGTCAAAAATTTCAAATAAACAAAGCCAGTGTAGTACTGGAAGTTTTTTCCATTCATTGTTCTAAGATACTCTACTGAAAAAAGTTGTCTGTTTACAGAATCTTTTGTTGTTTTTTTCATTTGTTTCCTTAGTGAACTATTCACTCTTGTTAGCTCTTCATTTCTCAGCACTTGGTCAGCCATTTTTCGGTGCAAAGTTGCTTGAACAGCTTGCAGTTGTTGTTTCAAAGCCTGGTTTTCTGCTGATAGGGCCAACATCTCCAGAGGAGAAACATCTGAAAACAGAAAAATAAAGTTATAAAAGACAAATTATTTCAATATTTTTTTTTCCAGATACCACTTATCCAGCAAGTAGACAATGTGTTGAGCCATACAGAAGAATGTGGAACCCTTGAACTGCCTGCACAACCTGATGTGAATTTGGACATTGCAACTGAGCATCTTGACAACATGAAACATGTAAGCTGATGCAAGACGAGGCTCTAGCGATTGAACTCAACACTCCGTGACCAGCGTTCTTGTGCTGTTTGGTCTGCAGAAAGACAAAAAAGAATCACGGCCTCAAACTTCGGGCAGATCATGCTCAGAAAGTCAGCAATCAGCGAGAAGTTTATAGATAGCATCACCAAATCAAAAGTGTTCACCTCAGCGTCTACCAGCTATGGCATAGCGAATGAAAGAATTGCACGGAACATGTATAGAAAAAAGACAAAAAACCATGTGCACGACTGCGGATTGGTTGTAAATCCGAAGTTTCCGTGCATCGGAGCCACGCCAGACTGCAAAGTATGTGATGGTGGTCAGACAGGAATTTTGGAAATAAAGTGTCCATTTTCTGTTCGCAATATGACTATTGCAGATGCGGTAGATCAAAATAATGCAAAAAAAGATTTCTTCTTAATCACAGATGGAGAGAACATTTCTTTGAGTAAGACACACCCTTACTGGTTCCAAGTTCAAGGACAATTGCTTGTTACGGGGGCAGAGTTTTGTGACTTTGTTACTTACACGAGACAGGACTTGTTCATAACAAGAATATTGCCTGACAAAGATGCCATGGAAAATATTCTTTCAAAGATGTGCCACGTGTACACAAAGTATCGTGTTATATAGTTACCTTTTTTTTCATCGGTTTGTGTCTCCGCATGATGGGAATGTGGTTTGGGGTCTGCGTTTTCATTGTTCTCACTGTAAATAAAATGTACCTATATAATATTATGTGTTTAAGATATGCCATTTTTGTCGTTGATATAGTGTATTAACATGCTCTGTGTTGGTTATTCGCAATATATGCTGCATTACGGGCTTACAAGTTCTGATATTACATTGTTGTTATGTTTACATGTAAAGATAATACAATTATTTGAACCACTGATGTGTTTATTAAAATTTATACCTTGTATTAATTTCTTGTTCGAGATTTCTTCTTCTCTTCCGTGGTACATGGTTAGCTACTGGCAGTCTCTTTAATAGCCGTCTGGCTGGCGTGACTGTGTGGCCCAAGGCTTCTACAGGCAATGGGTCAGGGAACTGATCTGTTGGTTTGCCTTCTTGGAAATGCTATAACAATACAAACGCAATACTGGGATCTGGGCATTAAATTAATAAAACAACCAAATTTTACCACACTGGACATCAAATAACTACGAAATATAAAATGGATGAATATCTGTTGTATTGTTCTAGAGCTACTGAGTAATGTTGCCACGTTTTTATTACACTTACGTCAACATAACACTGCAATCATCGGACAAAGCTAGAAAACCTTTAATCTGATCTGTGTCATAAAAATGGCCATGTTTACATCCCTCCATATTTGGAAATGTTCACAACACGTGCAGCATAGATTAATACAAAACCGAATTCTATTGGTCATACATGACCTCATAGGTTTTTTATAACTGTTATTCGATTGCTAAAAATAACTAGTCAAGCGTCTATCTAAAAGCAAAATACTAAACCGTATAGTAAATCAAAGGGTTAAAATGACAAATATACCTTTGTACAGACGAACATGTGGTAATTGTCGTTGACAGTGTTGACATTAAGTTGATCGTGGGGACGACCGCAGGCCTTTATCCATCTCTTACACTTGTCGAGATCACGTTTTGGCTTAGGAAATTATATAAATTCAACTCCTCCAGCTAATCTCTCTGGATACCGACTGTCCGAGTTGCATAAACCCCATTGACACCGTTTAACCATATTTTATTTACGTTAATTTCAAGGAAAATAACAAAATATGTAGAACAATAGTGTGAACCTCGACATTCAGCTTGTCGAGGAAAATGGCGGACAAATCGTTGGCAACCGGCTCCCAGAATTATCGATCGCTGATTGGTCGATCGATATTTAGATAAGAATTTGATTGACGGGTGGCGAGATGTTAATTGATTCTAGTGAGTTCAACATACTCACGATCATTCTAAAAATAGCGCGCGCTTAGCCGCCGTTGTACAGCTGTTATAATACACATGCAAAATTAGCGTCCAGAGAATCATAAGAGCGAATATTTCAATAAATGGGCAATTTATGTTTATAAACTTACTGTGCATGTTAATTTGAAATTGAATTGCGGTTGAGTTCAAGAACAGTCAGAGTTAAGAATTAATTAGAATTGCACATTTGGTTATTCATGTATCACTGGTGAAAACAAGGGCCGGTATGATCGGTTTATTCACGGTACAAATATTAATAATTATTGAATTAATCGCACATTAATTTTGGTTTCGAGAAGTTTTCTTAAGGTGTCCGAAAAATCTGGGGTCCGAGAAGTCTCCTTATATAGGTGGGGACCGAAAAATCGGGGATCCGAGAAGCCACGTAACCGATCATATTGGCCCTCTTGTATTATGCTAAGGGTAAACATGATATCTCAATATTAATGTCAACGCCGATCGTCTTTTTTAAAGACATTTCATGTTAATACTTGTCATATACTTTCTACACTAAAATATTGTATCCAGTTTGTACATCTGGGCACTTTTCGACAAAGCTCCTATGGAATATCTTAACCTATGCAATATTTTGTTGAAAAATGCAAATACGTGTAATATTTTCATTATTGATCCGAAACGGGTTTAAATATACGCATTTAGTCAAGAACCATGTGTAATGTCAAAATCATGTGGATTCAGCCGCGTACTCGTGTGTAGGCAGCTACGCGCCTGAAAGTTTTATAACTTCAAAACTTGATAGGTTATTCACTTGAAACTTGGAATATACCTTTGTCATCAACTACAGCATCTGGTGCCACAATCCTCGTAACCCTGTTTTGTATTGACAGAGTTAAGCCCCCTTTTGACATAGGTTTTAAAGGTTATTCAAATATCTTTTAATTTCTAAACTACATAAGGTGTTCATCTGAAACTTGGAACACATCTTTGTAATCAACTCTAGCATCAGGTGCAACAATCCCCATTTTGTATTTTGACAGACGTATGCCCACTTTTGACATAGATTTTGGAATTAAAAGTTTTTGTTTCAAAGTCTTATAAATTTTAAACTACATAAAGTATTCACTTGAAATAAATTGATGAACTAATTGCCATAACTCTGCTTTGCATTGCAACAAATTTATGCCACTTCCACTTTCCAAAATATGTACCATCTGAAATACTGAAAAAGTCGAGCGCGCTGTCCTCTGACAGCTCTTGTTCTTGGAGTTATTAACTTTGATTATGGCTGCAATTAAATACACCGAACGCCTACCGAAACTTACACAATTCGTGATAAAATGACGGTTAATGTCCAAGAAAATATACGCCTGAACAAGTGAATGCATTTCGTACAATATTTACGAAAAATGAAAACAATCAGTCGAAAATCACAATTTACAAGATGCTGATGTCACAATCCTGAACAATATTAAACTATAGTAGGTATGAGGCGTGTCGTGGGAAAACCGGGCTAAATGCATGTGCGTCAAGTGTCGTCCCGATTTAGCCTATGCAGTCCGCACAGGCTATTTCGGGACGACACGTTCCGCCTACAGAGGATTTATGTTTTAACGTTAGAAGAGTCTTCTTTGAAACAGAAAGTGCCATAAAAGCGGAAAGTGTCGTCCCGGATCAGGCTGTGCGGACTGCATTAAGCCCGGTTTTGCCACGACATGCCTCATATATAAAGCGTTTGAAGGTATGATAACCAGCTTATTGTGCACACGTATTGAATGAAATAAAAGTGTACAGGCGGACACGTATATGCCATTAATTTTAACAAGAGTGCCATTGTCACAAGATACGCCTGTCAGAGAAGCTTTTTTGAGGTTAAGATTCAACGACTAAAGAGAAACAATCCGAAAACTAATAAGGTAGAGTCATGGTATTTGTGCATATAATTCATCTCCAACGCCTCTCTCTGTGTGGTGAGTTGAGGTATCAAAACTATTCCATATTTTTTCTTAAATCTACAATTAAGATGCCAAAATGAACAAGGAACGTGGAAATTGCGCCGAAAACCAAATTTTTCGAATGAAACGCATTAAAGTCAGCACAAAAATAATTTTTTTTTAGAAATGGTGACCTTGACCCCCAACCACCCCATATGCAATCTCAAATGAGGTATAGATATAAGGTATCTACATATAAACTTTCATTAAAATATCTCAATGTTTTCTCAAGCTATTGAGCGGAAACTTGTTTGTCTATTTTTAGTAACGGTGACCATGACCCCATCCACCCCATATGCAATCCCAAGCGAGGTCTAGGTATAAGATATCTATGTATGAAGTTTCATTAAAATATCTCAATGTGTTCTCAAGCTATTGAGCGGAAACCGTTTTTTTATTTTTAGTAACAGTGATTTTGACACCCCCCCCCCACACACACACCCACCCTATGCCCAATCTCAAACGAGGTCTCAATATTATAAGTTTTATTAAAATATCTCCATGTGTTCTCAAGTCATTGAGCGGAAACCGTTTTTCTGTTTTTAGTAATGGTGACCTACCCCATACGCAATCCCAATCGAGGTCTTGATATAAGGTATATATGTATGAAGTTTCATTGAAATATCTCAATTCGTTCTCATGTTTTTGAGGGGAAACCAATTTTTCTATTTTAAGTCAGTGACCTTGACACCATCCACCCCATATGCAATCCCAAACGAGCTCTAGATAAAAGATATCTATGTATGAAGTTTCATTAAAATGTCTCAATGTGCTCTCAATATCATGTATATATGTATGAAGTTCCATTAAAATATCTCCATGTGTTCTCAAGTTATTGAGCGGAAACCGTTTTTCTGTTTTCAGTTATGCTGACCTTGACCCCACCCACCCCATTCGCAATCCCAATCGAGGTTTTGATATAAGGTATATATGTATGAAGTTTAATTGACATATCTCAATTCATTCTCAAGTTTTCGAGGGGAAACCATATTTTCTATTTTTAGTAACAGTGACCTTGACCTCACCCACCCCATACGCAATCCCAAGCGAGGTCTCGATATAACGTATGTATGTATTAAGTGTAATTAAGATATTTCAATGCGTTCTCAAGTTATTGAGCAGAAACCGTTTTTCTATTTTTAGTAACAGTGACCTTGACCCCACCCACTCCATCTGCAATCCAACTCGATGTCTTTCAATAAGGCATCTATGTTTGAAGTTTCATTACAATAACTCAATTCGTTCTTGAGTTAGAGAGCGGAAACGGAAAGTTGACGCTGCCTCTACGGCTTTGACCTTGAATTGTGACCTTGACCTAGGACCTAAGGACCTGGTTCTTGCGCGCAACACTACACCTCACCATGCTTGTCCCTTCTGCCATGTTATTTGAAAATCCATCACAGATGGACGAATATATGCTCTGGATTAAGTGTTAAGAATTGATTTCAGTATTTGACCTTTGACCTTGAATTGTGACCTTGACCTTAGACAAAGGGACCTGGTTCTTGCGCATGACACTCCGCCTCACCATGCTTGTCACTTCTGCCAAGTTATTTGAAAACCCATCCATACTGGACAAAATATGCTCCGGGCAAAGTGTTTAGGATTGATTTCTTAAAGTTAACCTTGAATTGTGACCTTGACCTGGGACCTAGGGACCTGGTTCTTGCACGCGACACTCCGTCTCACAACGCTTGTCACTTCTGGCAAGTAATTTTAAAAATCCATCCATATGCTCCGGTAAAAGTGTTACGGATTGATTTCTTAAATTTGACTTTTGAGCTTGATTTGTGACATTGACCTTGGACATATTAACGTAGTTCTTGCGCGCAAAACGCCGATCCACCTTGTTTGTTACTTCTGCCAGGTTATTTGGAATTCTATCCATGCTGGACAAAGATACGCTCCGGACATAGTGTTTAGAATTAATTTCTTAAATTTGACCATTGACCTTGAATTGTGACCTTGACCTTGGACTTAGGGACACTCCGTCTCACTATGCTTGTCACTTCTACTAAGTTATTTGAAAATCCATACATGTTTGACAAAGATATGCTCCGGACAATGTGGTTAAGATTGATTTTTTTATATTTGACCTCTGACCTTGAATTGTGACATTGGCCTTGGACCTAGGGACTTCGTTCGTGCGCGCGACACTCCGTCTCATAATGCTTATCACTTTTGCCGAGATATTTGAAAATCCATCCATGCTGGACAAAATTATGCTCCGGACAAAGTGTTAAGGATTGAATTCCTATATTTGACATTTGACCTTTAATTGTGACCTTGACCTTGGATCTAGAGACCTGGTTCTTGTACGCGACACTCCGTCTCATCATGCTTATCACTTATCACGAAGTTATTTGAAAATTTATCCAGGCTGGACAAATTTATGCTCCCGACAAAGATCTTCTGACGACCGCCCGCATGTCCACCCGCCCGCCAACCCGAACGCCCGACCACCCGCCCGCCCACTTGGGCGTTCCCGTAATACGGCCGTTTTCAAACGGGCGTATAATAATAGGTATGACAACTATGATCATAATATATATACGAGCGTATAATTATACATTTTGCTTTTTCTGACTCTTTTCATCATCATCATCTTCTTCTTCTTCTACTTCGTCTTCTTCTTCTTCGTATTATTATTGTTACTATTATTATTAATATTATCATTATTATTATTATTATTTGAAGGTTTGATAACATTTTCTTGAACATTAACCATTTTATCACACATTGTGTAATTTTTGGGTTAAAAACTCTGTTCAGTGTAGTACGACTTATCGTACACGTGTATAAATCAACGACACATTATTATTTATATATATAGGTTATAAACTACCAGGAGGAAATGAACGTGTTACCCAGCGTGGTGATTTCTCCTTCAGTTATTAACCTTCCATTACCAGTGCAAGTAGCGAATAGTCCACCAGTTTACCTTTGTTATATCCCCCAGTCAATGGCACGTCTTCAATTCATCTGAATGGGCAACTTCAATAACCATGATAACAGAATGACAACTCAAGTTTAAATATATATATATTTTTTTTATTCCTTAATTTGTTCATATTGTGTTTTCAAATGTTATTATTATTATCAACATCATTATTATTATTATTATTATTATTATTCTTATTATTATTCTTATTATTATTATCATAATTTACTTTTGATTTCCTAAATGACAACAATTGTTCAAAGTACGCTTGTCACCATTACAATATGTAACTAACACTCCCAGGGAAAGACCCTCGATAACGTTGTAGAACTTTAGGTCTAACCCTTTTTCCAATATGTACTTATGGTAAATCGTGATTGTTTGTAATTTTGTCAATATTGTGGAAATAAAATATGTTTAAATCAAAAGTTCAAATGACTTCAAGATATTGATCGTTGTTTTTCGTTTGTTCAAATTTACATACCGGATATTAATGGCCAAAGGCGCATTTCGACAAGGAAATTTAACGTAGAGTTGTAGCAGATACAAGATGATTTTTATTACTTGTATGACGAAGTTTCTTACAATAAAATTGACTGTACAAGAAGCAAGGTGCTGATGGCGTTATTGTTATACTGGTATGACAATGATGATCAACAGTTATATGCGAATTTATCATGATTCATCATCATCGTCGTCGTCGTCATCACCATCATCATAATCGTCATTGTAGTGTTTCTACTTTAAGAACACACTATTAGTATTACACCATTTAAGGAACACCATTTAAGGTACCAGTAAAACGCTCAACACCATTGAATGTAATACTCTTCTTTTATCCGTACTCTACTAGCATACAATTCTAACTAACTGCTATCGCATAGGCATTCATGCAATGGGCGTGTCATTCCTGTAGGCGAGGCTAGTGCACGCTACACCACAATCATCATCACCATCGTCATCATCATCATCTTCTTCTTCTATATTATTATTATTGTTATTATTATATCATTATCATTATAACATTGTATTATTATTATTATTATTTTCATCATTATCATCATCATCATCATCGTCAACAACAACACCATGATGATGATGGTGATGATTATCACGTTCATGATGATAATGGCGATGATGTTGCTGACAATACGATCGTACAAATGTAATAGCCTTATTGTTAGTACGTATTATGTTTGTATTGTTATCATTTTTTACGTATTTATATGCAAACTATTGTGACTAATGCATGTCAAAATATTCAATTATATTAAACTATTTTTGTCAACGTCAGTGTTCTAGTTTCGACCAGTACTTAATGTGCAATGGGTTGTTTAGTGTTTACGTGCGTTCATGAACTCCTTCAGGGTAGAAACGCCCAATTGCGTTACTTTATTCGCCTATAATGACTAACTTCGGTTATATTATAATATTATTCAGTTCGCGCGTGGTTTGCTTACAGGTATCGAATTCCGCCATAAATACAGGTGATGTGTGTACTACTTATGGCTACACTCCCATTCAGGAAATCATGTGATTGAACAGGGCTATTTAAAACCCGATACGCACTTCGATTGTTGATCTACTTCTTTCGAGCGCATAGTGTTCACAGAGTCAGTTTACGACGGTGAAAAGTTGTTTTCCTTTAGTTCAACCACTCGATCGTCATTATAGAGAGAGCGCTATAGGATCGCTGTCATTCAACATGTGGAAGTTGGTACTGTTTTCGTCGTTTCTGGCCGGTGCTCTTGCGGCCGACAAGTCTGTTACTGCCGGAGGCGTCACTACAAAGGTGTTGGGTCAGTCGGGCAAGATTAAGGTGTACAAGGCTGGGGGGAATGAATCAGAAGGAGTCACCATCACGATGGACGCGATAAATGAACTAGATAGCTCCAATGCCTCGATTAATAGACATTCTTTTAACAATTTTGCCACCATGGATTTCACATTTTCTGAGCAAACGGAAACCAAGTACCAAAATACTGATATCAACGTAACTCAGTTTAGTTTCACGGCAAACATTCCCGTTGGGCAGGGACAGCAAATCGACGGAATGGCCAAACTGACCACATACGTCTACATGTTTCAATCGGGCGGAAACATAACTGTTGACGGCAAAAACGTCACGGTGACAGCGGGGGAAATGAAGTTTAACGTAAAGCTCGAGTCGTGGCCGTTCTGCGGCGTCGGTAATGTAACCTGTGCTCAGGGACAGACGAATCAGACAGGCGCATTCCTGGATTTCTACGTCGAGATTAAAGGCAAGGGCAACGCCACCTCCTCCTCCGGCAGCGACAAAACCTACGATCTTGGAGGGGCGACCGTAGTGGTTCCCACTGAGGTATGTGAGGTTTTCATGTTTAAACAAGTAGGTAGGTAGGTAAAAAAATTTTGGAAAAAAAAAATGCATATTTATGAATTATCCATTTAGCGTCAAAATATAGCGTATAACAGACATTGCTTTTAATAATATAATCAAGTGTCTGTAGATATAACGAGAGCTTGCTAGCAATCATCTTTAATTATACAATGAATGCTGACAAACTGCCTGTTGTTTTCACAAGTTTGATAAAACATGATTAGAATTGCATTTTGATATGGCCTATTATAAGCAAGGGTTTAGCAGATACAGCAACCTCCGCGCAGAGATTTGACTGGTTCCGAGCATAGCTCTAATCAAATCCCTACCGTCGTAACAAACAACGTGATGATGATCGATTTAAATCTTCTATATATTATTTATGGTTTTAAATAGTTATTTTCTTGTTCTATTTTCATTATTGACTGCAAACGATATATAAAAAAATCCAATTGTGTACAAAATTGCACTGAGTTGTATTAAATAAGTAAAAGCTACAAACACGTTATCCTTCCAGATCTGGAAGGATTTTACTTGTGATGGCAGTGGTTACCGTTTACCGATAGGGGAGGTAATCGCTGCGAGGAGTTTGCAGATACAGTTAATTTATTAACACCGTGGAAAACGACCAAAATGAAAGAAGAGCGAGCTTTTATTTAACCCAAAGAAAAAATAGAATATTTGGAATTTAAAAAAACAAAAAGATTCTGTGTTTGATAAACACAAATGCCCCCGGTTGGTGCTGGATAGCCCATTTCTTAGTCCAAATTAGGTCATGGTCAAGGTCAAAGTGAGGTTGGGTGATATGGGTGGATTGGGAACAACTGTGTAAGTATCCAAGTGTTGTACTAAGCGGTGTTGGTGCTAGACGAAACGGTAAAATCTACTTAACCTTGTCACGGACGGAAGGACGGACGGAAGGACGGACAGGACAATCACTATATGCCTCCTGCATCAAGGTGCCGGGGGCATACAAAAAGATGAGGCGTGTCGTGGGAAAACCGGGCTTAATGCATGTGCGTAAAGTGTGCACAGGCTGATCCGGGTTGAATTTTTCCGCTTTTATGGTATTTTCTGTTTCAAGGAAGTCTCTTCTAAACATAAATCTACTGTAAGCGGAAAGTGCCGGCCTGGATTAATGCATGTGCGTAAAGTGCCTGTTCCGGGACGGCACTTTAAGCAGATGCATTAAGCCCGGGTTTCCCACGACACGCCTCAAATCGTACCGGGTATATTCGTTATGCACATGATTTCATGCAATTTACACACTGTATAGGAGATTCAGATTCAATATGTATAGTCGGCGTATTTACATAACAAAATAAGATTAGCTATGAAAAGCTATTGGCCGACATTAATAACATAAAATACACAATTCATACTAAGAACAAATTCATTGCATGGAGGACATATCCTGCCCAAATGCATCATGCTTCATGACATCCCAACTTCCAAATTGCACATTGCAGCTTCCTTTGTGGTATCTTTCAACCCTACATGGTACAAAAATCTTAGTTCCACGTCGTAGTTTCTTCCTTCTAGCAGGCAACTGTCAGATTTTGTAATCCCAAATTTAATTGTCATGCGTTCCAATATCTATAATATTATATCGAAGTTTTTGCTTCTATGTCTCTGGCCTGCTAATCTTGTCTTTTTAATGCTCTGTCGAATCTTTCTTTTAAATGCCTGATATTATATAAATTATTCGTCGTATGTCATCAAGACTTCATGTCTTTAGAAGAAAAATATGTATATTTACTTAATTTGTACGATTCATTTACGATTTAATACGGAAATATAGATAAAATTTTAAATTTTAATTGTAAACTTATATGCTGGACCGTCCTGCCTAAATAGTTCATAGATAGAGCGATTTCCGTAATACTCAGCCATCTTCGTAACGAAAACTTTTTAAATCGGTATGTAGAATTACCGAAATTCTCGTAGTTATCGAAATCCCTTTTTAGTTTGGTTAAATTTTAGTAGTATTAACTATTAAATGCATTTCAAAGAGAGAAAAGTCACGTTAAACTGAAATGTATGCATATCTTTTATTTAATTAACGGTAATGTTGATCATATAAAGCTAAAAAATTAATGATTTGTTTCTCATGCAGAGCCGCAACGTTTTTTTTATGGCTCGCCACGAACTTGATTTAATGACAGAAAAAAAATATTAACTATTTTTTAAAGGAGCAGTCCAGAAATATGTTAATAAAAATAAAACTTTGCAGAAAGTGTTTCTAATAGGCATGTTACCGAACAAAATACAAAAACTACGCATTGAAATCTGTGAATTATTAAATTTTGGTAACTTGCTATCGTCTATTTATTGTATGCGATAACTGGTGATGACTCAGCATTAAACAAGCATGTACATTATAGTATATTCCGTTTGTACCAAGTGCTTTTGAACAATGCCTTTCGTAAATAAGAAACAGATTACGGATGAATAAATACCATAAACGTTCATAAGAACTATTACTAAAATTACGATGTATTGAAATAGATCCCATGGACAGCGGCATAAAATTAAACGAATCCGCGTTTTAACATAGCGGAAGAAGCGTAACCCGGTGGAGATTTCGGTAAATCCAGTAACTTTCTTCGTGCCTGATTCAATTATTAAAATCGGATATACACAAATTGTGAAATACTGTGTAAATTTTTAAAAAATTCATATTCGATTGGGAGCCTTTATAAATATCGCCTGTTTGATGAATTAAATTTTTATTTCGTAGATGCTTTTGCTTGTGTAATAGCATTTAATATTTTTTGAAGAAAATCTGTGTCAATATATAAGTTCAATGTAAACAAACGAAAATGCCAGCTGCATTGAAAAGTTTTTTATTTTTCTGTCCACAAATTATTGTGATTTATTGCAAAAATAATTCCTATTTTTGACAGTTATAAAAATATGAATTACGAAAAGTTAAATTCTATAAATAGAACAACTTTAATGCTGATGGTATATCAATTTGAAGGCACCTTTGTTAATTATGAATATTCACATGGATTGTCATTTTACGTCAGCTTGCATAAATGACCGTTTATGATTAATAAATCTATATTTAGAATTTTATAAAGAAGGATGCTTATGTTGTTATTAAAACTTAAAATTGTCTTTAATCTGTACTTGTTTACTTGTGTTAATAAGCCATTACAAAGTGCCAATAGAAAAGAGTAGGAGAAAAAAATACAAAAATACTTTTAAAAAAATTCGCCCTCCCTCCTGATTTTTTGGAAAAAGTGCCTGAGAAACAATTCATTATTTTTTTAGCCTAAAGGGTTATCGGTAATAAAGATCGGAATTATGTTACTTCTCTCCCTTGTTTTCAGTTTGCAGTTACGGATATATACTTTCCATATTTTGGTTTAAATGCATTTTAGAGAAAAAATCAATTGTAGATGAAACTGTGTATGATATTATTCATATATACGTGTATAGCTTTTATGTGGTCAATATGATGTTGTGCCTTTACTAATTAAAGGGATTTTAGTAATTCGGAGTGGAGTTTGCTGTAAAATTATATCAGTCTTTCAACATTCAGATTGAATATAAGTACACGTACTTCAGGGTACAAATCTTTATATAAATAAATGCATATGTATGCATAGCTTTGATTACCAAAACGGTTAAAATAATATTGAGTACGTTAATTAACAGGGATTTCGGTAATTACAAGGGGAGTTATCTGTAATTGTTTTCTTCCGTTTTAAAGGTCCAGTTATCGAAATCCCTTATAATTTTTGTTTAAAGTAATATTAAATGCAGTTAACGAAATACCTTACACATCACGCCATTCTGCTTCACGATGATTGTTAACATAACTTATTTTCAAACAATATGATTAAATATTGATTAAGTAAAATTTATATCAATGCATCAGCGTTGAAATAACGCAATATAAGGAAAAATGTGTACACCATTCTGTGACCATGTCAGGCTAATTAGAAATAAGTATGCAAATGATACATGGAATTGCGTGATCCAAGCGTGCTGGTATTGTTCGACCAAAGATAAATGCACGTATTATATAGTTTAATTGTTACTAAATCTACTTTCACCAATTACTTTACCGATGATTTGTCAGCAATGCCAATGATTTGCCAACAATTCCAATGATTTGTCAATGATTGTGTCAGCAATGTAAATGATTTGCCAGCAATTCCAATGATTTGTCAGCAATGTCAATGATTTGTCAGCAATGTCAATGATTTGCCAGCAATGTCAATGATTTGTCAGCAATGTCAATGATTTGCCAGCAATTCCAATGATTTATCAGCAATGCAAATGATTTGTCAGCGCTGCAAATGATTTGTCAATGATTCTGTCAGCAATGTCAATGATTTGTCAGCAATGCCAATGATTTGTAAGCAATGTCAATGATTTGTCAGCAATGTCAATGATTTGCCAGCAATTCCAATGATTTGTCGGCAATGCAAATGATTTGTCAGCGCTGCAAATGATTTGTCAATGATTGTGTCAGCAATGCCAATGATTTGTCAGCAATGCCAATGATTTGTCAGCAATGCCAGTGATTTGTCAGCAATGCAAATGATTTGTCAATGATTGTGTCAGCAATGTCAATGATTTGTCAGCAATGCCAATGATGTGTCAGCAATGCCAGTGATTTGTCAGCAATGCAAATGATTTGTTAATGATTGTGTCAGCACTGACACTTTTGTTGTTATTATTGCTCTTGCAATTATGGCATTACCACGGATCATACACCGATTGCCTTTCTGAATGTACTGGGGGGGAGGGTCGGCTAAGCGGAAACCAACAACTTTTTTTACGCCTAAGTTATCTGTAATCTGGATGGAAAATGCAATAAATCACTTACCTAAATTAGAAAGAAATTTATTGTGTACTTCATATGATAATCATTATCCAGGTCCGTAATTTATAGCACCATAAATTGAGTTGGATAGATACTGTTCTAATTTGGACCCGCATTGAATGGTCAGTAAGATAATTGCGGAAAATGTATTCCTACCGGATACGCATGCTTGACAATGTAACATTTTTGTTTAAAACTCAAGTGTTCTACATTTTTATAATGTTTATGGTTACAGCAATTTCTTTTACTAACTCACAAAAAAGCAGTAAAATGGCAGCCTTGAACTCGCTGTCTGACTCTATTAAACAAACAAAACAACACGACTAAAAAGTAGAACAAAAACACGTCACTCTCATAAGTTTATTTGCGATACTGTGTTCATTCATATAAAAAAAAACATCTAATCGGTGTCGCTCAAGAAATTCAATCAGGTATGCGTTACAAATTGTTGTTGTTTATTCTCTACGCTATTGCGAATACGTAAACATATAATATTTCTCGATCTATATTTAACAATGCAATTACAAGACGTTATGGTATTGATTCGGTTCAAGGACACTGTCTGAAACTGGTCCCAATGGGCGTATCGGTGAATCGCCCAACTTAACATGTTGACCAATGAGAACGCGTGTTTCATTTTAGCTTTAATTTCATTGGTTAATATTCATAATTCTTATATTAATGGCAGTTTCAGTATTTTGAAACGTGTAAATAACACCCATTAATGAACGACATAAAGACATGTATCGAGTTCGTTTCAGTACAATGCCCCTTTAATAATAATAATTAAGTACCCTGCAATTTAACGCTCGCCTGCTAGACCAGAACCGTCACTCCTTCATTTACATCCGGTTTATTCTAATTGTGATTGTATAACCAACATTGTTAAAGTAAATAGAACACATATTTCAAAAGACATGTACATAACGTATTTCTGCCGTTTGTATACGAATTATTCGTCTGCTGTTTTTTTTTTTTTCAAGGTATTGTAGAGATTACATCCTTAACTGTCAGCAACGCGGATATTATTTCGTTTGAGACCAGACTGATCTACTTTATTTAAGAATACTTGTTATTGGTTAGTTATAAACACCGCCAATCATTATTCACGTGCTGTTATGCTCAACTAGTCTGCACGGGTATGGAGGTTTTATTGCGCTATCGTCTACACAAACAACACGACAAACTGGTTGTCAGCAGCAGAAACTGAAGTTTTGTAGCAACACGTTTTATAACACTTTTCTAGATATATATTTTTTTGCTCAAAACGCATTTAATATTAATGAGTTTTCAACAACAAAATAGGCATTCCCACAATTGAGGCTCTGACGTGCTTTTGGTTGATACCATGACCAACAACTTATTTTAAAGCGCCCTTACCTTATGTTTTTCTACCGTGTATTTATTTTAAAATGATTTATCCAGACAGATTTCTGTTTTGATAACACTAAAACAAGTTAATACGCGCATTTTAAAGGCGCCTGTTCACAAAAAACACAAGAAAACAGTACAGCTGTATAGAAAGGAGTGAAATAGCACTACGGACATAGAAAAATATTGATAATAACGTGTTGTTGGTGAGTAATCATCAGTTGAAATGAATGAAATTATAATTATAAAGCGTTTGTAACGCAAAACGATTCAATACGTCTGTTCGTTTCGGTTGAAATTGTTGAAAACACGTTAATTACTTTCATTAAGTAAAAATCACAACAACATACATACAAATAATCAGCTTAGCCGAGCGGTCTGTGCTTCAGACTGTTGATAAGTTGGTCGTAGGTTCGATACCCTGCGACGACATTTTTAAAGCTTTTCTTGTAATAATACTTTTGTTCAGATGCTTTATTTTGTCCAGGTGCCAGTTTAAACATTTAATGGCATATATTTTTTATCAAACACAAATATGTGAACAAGTCCCCTTAATTCATTTACTTAATTCTGTTCAAATGCACTAAATAGAATATAGGTCGTAATGTTGATTGTCCCTCTAGTGAGAAAGTTAGTGGTTTAGGTGGATATATGACACAGTCCGCACAGGCTAATCCGGGACGACACTTTCCGCCTAAAGTGGATTTATGGTTAGAAGACACTTCATTGAAACAGAAAATACCATAAAAGCGGAAAGTGCCGTCTGCACAGGCTAATCCGGGACGACACTTTACGCACATGCATTAAGCCCGGTTTTCCCACGACGCGCCTCATATAAATTATTCATAACCAGAAGGAAAATTATTTTCTATGTAATCGTCATTCAGTACCTTCAAGCCCAAGTTGAGTAAACAAATTAGTAAACTGTGCAAGGGCGTTCACGAAATTATGAAACACTTAATTTTATTACCTCAACAAGAAGCAAATTTTGTCATCTCTTGTCACACAGCCAACTAAACAGGGTGTAATAATTTAAAGATCATGTTTTCGGGTAAAACGTCGTAAATACCATTCATACCATAAATATGACAGCGTAGGTTGGTAATGTGTCACGCATTCATTTTAATAGTATACTTATTTTCAAATTTGTGGCGCGTTAAACGATATTAAATCGCGTATTTTTTCCTTTTAACATAATACACTAAAGTATTCATGGCAGGGTTTCCAAGCAATATTTTAAAAATTCAATTCATTCACCTGGTCATAATAGGTCGTGTAATGCTATTTCCCACTGGAGCATCGCTGAGTTGTAACAACCATTAGGGTTTTCGTTGATTACTATGAAAATTCTGCCATCAGTTACTGATGCATAAATAGTTTCAGTATGCACAATTCATACGATGGTGATGATGACTTGTTATTGGTGTTGGTGGTGGTGCTGATGATACTGTTGTTGTTGTTATTGTTGTTGTTGTTCATGATGATGATGAGCAATGATGATGATAATAGTAATAATAATAATAATAATAATAATAATGATGATGATGATGATGATGATGATGATGATGATGATGATTATGATGATGATAATAATAATGATGATGATAATAAAGATATAATAATAATAATAATAATAATAATAATAATTTCAAGGTCGTGTACAGCAGCGACAAAAATGAGACCAAGGCAATGCCGAGCGGCTACCCAAAACTGGAGCCGCAGGGTTCTATGCAAACGTTCATCTTCCGGTTCGAGCGGTTCACGAAGAGCGCCCTCTATGACCCCATCGTGCAGCTGGCTGAGGAGACTAGCCCCACTACCGCCTCCACCCCCACTGACAAGACCATCGCGGAGGGCGGGGTGTCCGTCAAAGTGCTAGGACAGTCTGGAAAAATTTCCTTTTCTAATACCGGTAGGTAGTGTGTGTTTCAAGTCCCGTTATGTTGTAATATTTTTAACGAAAATTGTTTGCTGCTTACGGTTGTAGTTTTATAAAATGAACACAAAGTAAATTTTAATTCGTTTACTTTATTTGAAAACGAAAGAAATACATCAATATTAAATAAAAATAGCACTATATAATGTAAAAACTCCCCCCTCCCATACTTTATAGTGATGTGTTGCTGATTGTTGGTGGATAAATGATAGAATTTCTCGAAACTAAGTACAAATCGTTCCTTAAGTATCGAAATTGACGACATTTATGATTTTTATAACCATAAGCAAGATTTTACTTTCATATTATTCAACTGGTCTTTAAGTTGCATGGTGGCAAAAATCTGCACACGATATAACACATTTACACGAAAAATGAGAAAACGTTTTGGAAAGGTTTCACGTATGTTTTCTTGAAATGTTGACAATTTAAAATTTTGTTTTTACTCGAAAACTATCGTGTTGCTAGTATCTTATGCCGAAGTGCCATCATAATGTTCGATTAAGTGGCTGTTGCATCTTAATGTTCACTAGTGTCCATATTGTATGCATCATCATTTACCAGTATACTCGTTATATTATATATGATGAGAACGGACAGTTATTTGCATTCTGTAGCATCTTCAGTGTGCAATGACTGGTCTAATTATACGGCTATTGACTGTAGTATCGATGTAATGCACCTATCAATACTTTCCCCCAGGGCGGGAGGGGGGGGGGGGGGGCGGCATATACGGGACTATAGACTAAAATTAATTTCCGACAGGAGGGAATTTGACACGCCGAATGATTCGGGAAATAGACTTTGCCTTTGGTCGGATTTTAGATACCGGTAATATATTGAGCCCCCGGGCCATTTGGTACACCAGACATCTCCCACTGTAGGGATTTAGTTAAAAATACTTAATTGACAATAGCATTAGTCAAATTCCCCTGGGTCAGCCATAATATTGAATGTACATAAACTACTAGATGTTGCAATTATAGGCGATTACAATGTGGGAATGCCAACCCCGTGTCCATTAATTACGTTACAAACGGCGTTGATGGAGTTCAAGGTCACGTGGATTGATGACTGACCTCCTACACACCTGTAACCGTGTACATTCTATTAGCTATTTAGAACAAACACAAATAGTCAAATACACATGCAAATATTAGGTATGTTATATAATGTTTTAACTACAAAAGTAAAAATAATCTGTACACCGGTAACCAGTCCTAATGTTAAATCAAGAAAGCTTTAAAAATTGTCTTAGTTTTAGAAACCATGGCAAACATTCTTAAATTGTTAATTTGCAGTTTGTGGATAGGTCCTTTATAGATTCTGTAGTCACAAAAACAGAAACTATCAATGGTCTGCGTACTCTGCAGACTCTGCATACACTGCCACATACATGTATACTATTTATCGATCTCACTCCGTTTCGTGACATCTGTGGGTTTGTCAGTCATTATCAGGTGAACACTACATTGTACATGCGGACTGAATAGGTATTCAGTCACCAGGTGTTGTTCACATGCAGAGACGTCGTTAGCATGCGACTTGATGAGTCATTTTTTTGAAATTGTTGATTTTGAATGATGGCTTAATGATGGCTCACGCTCTATTTGGTGTAATATAATACTTCCGTGATGTGAGAACATGGGTTAGGCCTGTCTTGACCAATACGTCAGGGATGAAAGTAAATAAGTTGTTATTTATGCAGGTGCATGGACATTTAGTTCGGTGATTACATGGTGTTACATGGTGTTACCATAGCAAAACACCAGCAGAAAACGTTATTTATTAATTAAATACATACCGATAAATAATGTGTGGTGAATTAGGTTTCCATTCAACAACACAGTGTATCTACGTCTTAATTATAACCGCACCGTACCTGAGACCTGGGGCGGTATTCATGAAGCATCTTAAGCTAATTTTATCTTTATCCTTAAATTTGGAAATGTCCTCTACTGTATAATTCCATAATGAAACAGTTTAGCATTAAGTAACACTTAAAAATAGCATCATTATGAAAGTGTTATTTGAGCAATAACAACACCATATGCGTCGTTTTATTAAGTAAAGAAATATAATACATTCAAATTTTGCACTAAAGTGAAACTATTTAAGAAATAACTTCAGATGCTCTGTGAATACCAACCCAGACTTATTCCGTATTTGCTAGTAATAAAATCTAGGAGAAACGCTAATGATTTTTATCGATTAACAACAGCTGTGTACTGGTGTATATATGCGTTGAATTCAGTTGATATGTAAAACACTGAACGAGTCGGAATATCAATATGCGCCAGTTATTCTTTAGGGCACCCATCTGTACAACATGTTATACACATGTATAAGTCTGAATGTAAATATCCAATAAATCAGCAGCACAGTATTTCTAGATAAGAAATACAGACCGCAACAGTGTCATAATAATTTGCAAACATTTATCGAAAATAATGCTGTAAAGTCCTTAAAACATACATGTACTTTGAAACTTGCTTATTACATTAAATTGCTAATAATATTTTGTGGAAACAATGAAAGTATGAAAGTGCAACAAAATCATATCTCTACTGCGGCTTATCAATTCCCCCGGGGACTAGGCTACCCGTGCTTGCGAATCAACATAATGAAACGAAAATGTGTTTATTGCAACTAAGCAAATATTTAAATCTCGCTATTTCTGAAGTTTTAAAGATGAGATAGAATGAACACGCATTGAGTGGTATAGGAAGCCATCACTCATTAGCAAAACCCTAAAATGGTAACACATCTACAGGATGATGTGCGTTTTGCGATGTTTCATTGCTGTCTCTTGTAAACAAAATCCGGATTTGATTCACCACATTCTTGATTGTTGTCTCGAATTTACAAGTGGTTCTGTTTCGTGTGTGTGTGTGGGTGGGGGGGGGGGGGGGGGGGGAGAGAAGGCTGCTAGTCCAGTTCATACGTTCATCCGATGCGTCCGGAGTTAGGCCAGGGTTTTCTTATTCCTTGGTTCTCGGACATTTTTGGAAGATTGTCCGGTTGGAGGAGGGAAAAAATAAAAATAACAACACTGAATTGAGTAAATTAATGACTAGAATTTCACAAATGGAAATGGGCATTGATATTAAAATCTTAATGCATTATTACCTACAAAAATCATATTACACAATCATTAACTTAATCACTACATGATAACCATGACATTAATATTTTTTGCATTTCGTGTAACAAGTTGAAACCCTTTCACAAGGTCATTTGTATGATATTGGTCACATTCTACAATGTTATTTTTTTGGCTTTTTAAAAAAAAAAATCGGGTCGGCGGATCCGAGAACCAAGAAATAAAAAACTCTCGCCTTAGTCATTACTACGTACATCTATTATTAACATACAATACTTCGAATTGAAGCAGACACTCAGTTTAAATACTGTTTGAACTATTTAGTTGGACGATGTTATTACCAATTACTGAGTGCATTCACCCAATTGCGATTTTGTATAAAATTAAACAGAGTACATATATTATATCTTACACTGAGATTTGCTCTTAATTTCAGTATTTATCTGTAACCATAATTTGCGGAGGTACTATTTAGACGTAATTTATAAATCTAAAATGGTCGCTCATTTTTGTATGCTTTAAATTTCTGCGTCGTCGTCCCTTAATAACATTATTATTCAATTTTATTGTTTATGTTAATCTGCTATTGCTTACCATTGAAGTCAACGTACGCTACGCAATTTAGACGAGTAAAGTCCCTATAATTTACGTTTCATTAATTACATGCTAAAGATGCCCAAAAAGTTTATATTTAGCACTGCTCGATATGATCAAATACTATTATTTCACTCGACCCACATTGACATGATCGGGGTAGCATGTGACTGGTACTGTTCTCTGTTTTACTAGATCTACATAGAATGAAATTAAAATCGTGTTTTTTTCGCAGTTTTACAATATAAAAAAAACGACCTATAATCGTGTCATGTTTATGTTGTGCATTGAGTGTCTTGTCCGATGACCATTGTCACAACGGGGAATCATTGCGACCACAATTTTATGACTACAAAAATGTTGCGATCGCAATGATTCCCTGGTGTGCATGAGCGAATGCATGTAGGAAATGTTTATACTGAATGTAAAGAGCCAAAATGACACGTTGGGCAGTCATCCACCAATGACGTTTTATGTTATTGTAATTGTTGATTTACGCATAATAAAGTATGGATGTATTTGCACGAAATTTTCTGAGAAGGTTGGACATGGGCCCCAATTAACAGTTGATTAGATTAGATACGTCAATTGTTTCATGTTCTTACAGAGGGCAAAACGATGACGGTGGAGTTCGACAACCTCAAGGAAAAGACTGACACGGGGGCAGACATCAAGGATAATAACCATGGCTTCAACAATTTCGCCAGCCAGACCTTCACGTTTGGGTGCGTTGTCTGCCTTTTAGTTTAAAAAATGTTTGCTTTAGCTCGATTGTTTCGAACTCCTGAGGCTTAATGAGACACTTTCGAGTCCGTGTCCTGGGTAGAAACAGTACTTGATATCTTTTGATATCAGTCTAATGCTCCCCGAGTAGGGATCGAACTCTCCCGACTGCAAGGTGAACACAATATGCATTACGCCACAGGTCTTCCCTGTCAACCATAATGCCATGGACTGATAACAGAGTGTGTGGAGTAAGTGTGTTTGGTAGACATGCGTAAAATGTTATATGATTTCCAAAGTGCTCGATGTCTCGAGATGGCGTGGTACTTTGTTATGCTTCAACATACATGTGTTCACCATTGCACAAAGTCGACATCTACAAATTCCATTTACGCTAGAAATGTAAAATTATTTAAAATATACAATGTGAAAACTGAACTGTAAATAAATGTTCTTGATTTTGTAATATAAAGTATTATATTTTAGGTACTGTTCAACATACACATTTAAATGTTCATCTGCTCTATGTTTTATACCCTGTGTTCAATTAAATAATTATTGCTTGTAGGAACCAAGAAGACGTCACCTACCCTAGTACAAACATAACCGCGAAAAAGCTCGTGTTTTCGGCTGATATCAAGAATGGGGCCAAGGTCATGGTGGATATGTACATCTTCAAGCAGAGCGGCAACATTAGCATGGATGGTGAAGACACTGTAGTAACGAAAGGTACTGTATCACTGAACGTGTCCGTTAAACATTTACAATATGATTATATCATTCAACTGGCAATTAGCTATATAATAAATAGCACAAGCGGCACAACTAAGATGTAGGGTCGTGTGCGCAGCCAGCACTACATTTGACTGTCTATGTTTTATAATTGTTGTATAGCTGATTGAAGAACTTAGAGATAGCTTCGCAATAATCGAATTCAGAGCTGGATGTAGATGCCCGATTACACGGGCGACTCAATTGTTTGTACTTTTTTCAGGGAAATTGTTTTTGTACTTTATTTTATGTGTGGATTTTTTGCCGTTTTTAACAGTATTTCTGTCATATCACGGCGGTCAGTTAACCTACTAACACTTTATCTTGGCAAGCTTAGCCGATCTAAGCGGTTTACCAGTACCAAGTACACATACCTATGCCAGTACATGACAACTGCCCTACTAGAATCAGATGTAGGGGGAGGATGGCCGTAGAAATAATTTCATGACCAATCCCCACACAAGTTATGTGGCTGGGCTGGGGCTCGAACTCTAACTTTAACTCTAACTCGAACTTTATTTCACAGGCGAATAAAAACTGTTTTATTCTTCTTCATAAGCGACAAAATATGTTCGTATTTTTTCACCGGAAACATAAAACCGGTTTATCCTGTTTCCCAGGCGACCTGAAGTTCAGTGTAACCATCAGCAACTGGACGTTCTGCACCGGGAGCCAGTGCCAGCAGAGCGAGGTAGGGGAATTCCTGGACTTCGACATCGTCATCAAGGGAGCCAAGGGCCCCACCAAGGCCACTTCCGGTGCCAACAAACCCGACCGGTATGACGTGGGATCCGGCAATGTGTTCCTCTCCAAGAAGGTTTGTTGAATACAAATGTTTAATTCCCGCTTCATAAATTTCGCGTCAGCGTTTTGTCGATCGTGCGTTTAAGTTTAAATAATTGCCCATCAATAAAAACTGGTTCAAATCAAGCGGTAGTCAAGGGTGGCGAAATATAAATTGATTTATTGCCCTACTTGTCCGTTTGTGTCAAATGCAGTTTGCCACTTGTCTGTACAGTAATGTATAATTGAGGCGTGTCCTGAGAAAACCAGGCTTAATGCAAGTGCGTAAAGTGTTGTCCAGGATCAGCCTGTGCAGTCCGCACAGGCTAATGCGGGACGACACTTTCCGCTTTTATGGTATTTTCTGTTTCGATGTAGTCTCTTCTAAACATGAATCCACTGTAGGCAAAAAGTATCGTCACGGATTAGCCTGTGCGGACTGCACTGACAGGCTAATACAGGATGACACTTTACGCACATGCATAAAGCCCAGTTTTCCCACGGCATGCCCAATGTAGTAATCTCTGGCACAATTTCCCTTGTCCATACATGCTTTGGGACAAGTGGACAATACGGACAATTGATTTCGCCACCCCTGGTAATAACTGTTACATGCTGCCCGAAAGTTCATCTGACTATACATTTCCAAAACTATGAATAACTGTTGAGTGGATTATTCAATTATTGTCCGCTAATCATTGTAAATCGAGTTAAAGCGGTTAATATGGCTCATATGTTGCGACCACACTTGTGATACCCTACCAAAAGCAATGAATAGAGAAAAATCATCAACGGTCTAATGCTCATTGAAGTATACGTCATTCAATGATGATTTGCTCTTGCGCTGTCAAACTTCGTGATTACGGTTTTAAATATTCACACTTGTTTTTTAATGCACTGATGATGGTATGTGGTGTTTTATGCAAAAGTGTTCCGCTTAACGGTCTATTGCTCTCAGAAACACGCCATTCAATGACGAATTGCGCTTGCGCATAAAACCTGTCGGTCGGGTATATGATTGGGCCAAAACAATAAATAGTTAATTTCTTCTTACATCTAGGAGGGGAGATAAAATATAACTTGTTTAAAACTTTTTTCTTCTTCGCCGCATATTCACCAACTCAGTTAAAGTATATAGGACTGCATGTAAAATGTTTAAATCCCCCCCCCCCAACAAAGAAACTGTACCTTAACCATCAATAAGGTCACAGAAAAAAGAGATTTTTTGCAGAAACTTATCATATAAGCGAAAACTGCTTTTTTCCCGAAAATCAGCAAAAGTTAATGATTGATAGGCAAAAAAAAATTAGGGTCGGCGGAAAAAATAGGGCGTGGGGGGGGGGGGGATGTCGGATAAGCTGAAACCAACAACTATTTTTTTTTATTTTTTATAAGAGGAATACCGAACCTAAGGTAAAGGATGCATGCACCTACCAGTTTGTGTACAAATTTCATCATCTATAAAATGACTTTCAATTTTAAATGTAATTTTCATTCAAATCTATGGGACAAACAGAAACTAAATAACACGCATAGACTGTACTTGTGAATGTATTGTATTGTAGCTTTAAACATATGCAAATCTAACGTTCAAGTGTTACCACAGAAACTATAAAATAAACAACACGCATACACTGTACTTGTGAAGGTATTGTAGCTTTAAACATATGCAAATCTAACGTTCAAGTATTACCCCTTACCATAATGATATGTAGAGTTTCATCCTGAACACCCCCTTTGTTCCTCTTGAGACGTGGACAAGTGTTGGATGTGACTCACATCCCTCTGAGGTTTCCATCAAACAATTCGCCTTTATTGCAGCGTGTTTATAAACAGAAATCTAGATTTCCCCTATTTTCAGTATATGGTTAATCACCTCATTATCAACAAAATTTAAACCGACTAGATCTATACACCTTAAACTTCTTGTATTGTGCGTGTTGTCAAATTTAGCCTTTGTAAGCAGTTGAATGCACATGCCAAACGAGAGGAATGAACCTGCGCCTCAATTATATTGAATATTCAATTGAATGCGTGTATTCGGGCTATTACTTTACTACACCAATGCATTGTAATTTCATTCCTGCCTGCTTCAACACACAAAGGGTGTTTGTGAGGAGCTTTGTAATTAACTGATCTGCATTTGAATGGGTATTTTGCACAAATTAAATAGCTGTATATTATATTGTAATTATTAACCTCTGATAAATAAAACATGTCAGCCGACACCCTATAGATTAGGCTGGGGTGTAACTGTCTACATCAGTGACTTATATAAGTAATTTATGTAAAAAAAAAATGAAAAAAAAATCCTGTTTTGGTTATTGCAATAGGCTGGTCGATTCGGTACGTGGATTATAACTTTTGGTTGAATGCTCCCACTTGCAAGGTCGTCTCTCCCCCTGTCTGCCCACGAGTTTTGCCCTCCTGCACTTACGCGTCACACACGACTCAACGTTAAGTTGTCGAGTTTGCTAATCAAAACGCAATGTACCGGAAACATGGAGCAGGGTGACCAGCGTCTACTACTGATTTACTGTGCTCACAACCTTAAGTAACGATTAATATAGAGTCGCTAATACAGTAATGCACTCTGTTTCTTTGCAGTTAAAGAAAGACGACGGCAGCTACGATAACATGACGGCCAATTACCCGATGCTTAGTACACAGGGCTCTAAGCAGATCTTCCGGCTCCGGTTCCCCAAATTCACCAGCAAGGTGTTCTACGATCCGACCCTCAGTCTGGTCACCGGCACGGGCGGAAGTGCGGCAACCAGCGCCGGCTATCTCCTTCTCTTGGTCGCCTCCCTCTTTGCCATGGAAATCAACGGAAGCTAGAAAAAAATACGTTTGCTGCGTATATTGCGCATGCTCTTACGACGCAATCATAATGATGCCCATGAAAAAGCTTTAAACGATTGTATATTGTGTATTATGCTTAAAGTAGTTTATAACGCATAATCTTACTGTGCAAACATTCAATGGTATTGTACATAAAACTATACGTGGTCTGGTAGTCGATGAGGAAGAATCATGCGAATGGTTTATGCCAATGACGCTGTTGGGCCATGTATTTGTATTTGTATTTGTATTTGAAATCCAATTTGAATACAATGCGGGTAAATAATTCGCATAATCATTTTTAAACAAGTGCGATTTTTAAAACTTATTTCTTTTCATACAGACACCAAATGGTGCTTATTAAATATAAATGAAAAAGCTGAAGAAAACTTAGATGCAACTTTGTTTCTTTTTCTTTGAAAGTGCGTCAGAAGACAAGCATAAATCAACCAGCACAAAAGACGCGAAGTGTTTTGAATAGACTCTTAAACTACGTATAATCATTATACCGACTCTATATGCATATACGTACATCTAGTAAGCTTCTTGTTATATGTAAACATCTGCAGACATTTTTCATACGCCCTAATTGTTAGTCATGTACATGCATTTACGTTTTTATTCTGTCATTTTTATGTTCATTATGTTTATCTGTAGTTGCAATGAAAGTTGTTTATTGTTTAATATGTCATAGTTTAAGCCTTCGAAATGTCAGATGCCACCAGTAACGTGTATTTTATATATTGCTAAAAACACTCTGCCCATATTTAAATAAATGCTGGAACAAATTGTTACATGTTAAGTTTCCTTAAACGATTAAGGCACTGAGGCAAGGGACACAACCTAATATTGACTCTGCATGTTATCGAGTAGTAGTTGTCTGCCCACACGAGTGCTGTAATCCACTGTGCATCTCTCTAACTTCAATGACCAACATGACTGGTATATATAGTAGCACAACGTAAAATATCCGGTAAGGAATACTTGAAGTTGAAGGTTTGTTTGGGCACGTTGTTGAATTATTTTTGACATCCGCGGAATGCAGGTGGATGCTGTGGCTGGTGGTGTGATTATCCTTTTGTGAATATCTTAAGATGACCGTATCTACTGCGAAACTTAACCGTTTAAGCCACAGTTACACCAACGCCGGACCATACACGGACCATCCAGGATTACCCATGATAATACCGGACCAAGAGGTGCCTTGATCCGGGGTGATCCTGGATGAAATTACGTATTAATAGCGTCGACGGTCCCCTCGGCGATCGATTCAACCGGACTGGCCAGGACCATGCAGGACACAACACGGATCGACACGGTATCAACACGGTGTTTATCCATATCATCACCGTCTTTATCCGTGATGTTCCTGATCGATCATTGCACATCCATGTTGAAACCGTGTTGGACCGTGAACATCCGTTACCAAACCTAGTAGCTCCTGCATGAAACGTGCTGTGTCATTGAAGGTCCATAATGGCACCGTCTTGTGTCCGGGGTGATCCTGGGCTCACAACTTGTTGGACAGCGTGCCGGTTTGCCCCGGACAAGCAGGGTACCAACACGGACCAACACGGCTGCTACACCGACCAACACGGCTGCGACACGGACCAACACGGTTTGATCAACATTCCCCGACCACCCCGGTAGTTTTAAGCATGTCTAAAACTTCCGGGACAGTGCCCGGACCAAGCAGGACCACGTCGGGCCATTAAGGACAATAAAGGACCCACTACGGTCAACCACAGATCCAACACGGATCAGACCCCGGATCCAGTCCGGGACTGTCCTGTTAAAAATCAGTAACACTTTATTAATTTGCATTTTGTCTTAACTTGAAATAATCATTATAAGGCGTTATTTTGATACGTGATTCGCATGCGTATATACTTCATAAGTTTAGTAAACCCAATTAACGTGTGTTGCCTGTTGGCATCATTAAAGTCTTTAAATCCTCACTGGGCATAAATTTTTTGTTTTGTACAAAGAAAAAAATCTGTTTTAATAAAAAAAAATATTGTCCAAAATTTACAATGTTTATCAACACTCAGTCTGTTTTCATATAATAGTGTAAAAAAACTGCCCGAACCGGAAACACGTGTATTACGTATTGCGTTTCATAGCATGTTACAGTAAATAAGACCGCCGTAATCAGTATAATAGTCCGACAACATTGACCTGGCACTCATAGATATTTCGTTCGTTTCCGTAACCTTTTATCGGAAAATTGTTTACCAGCGATCGCCCGTAGCAGTTCAATATATTGAATGGAAGTTTAATTGAATTAATATTCTCGTTTATTCTATTTAATTTGAAATGCAATGCTATGAGGTTAAAGTGTATTTACAAGTGTGTGTTTTGTGATTAATTCTGGGCTAAGTGTGAGGTTCGGCATGCCTTTAAACCGGTTTAAACCCCAATGCTTTGCATTGACCGTTTCAAGGCGGTGACCCCAGTTTTAATCATTTTTATGTTTTGTGTTGTGTTGTATGCATTGTCCTATAATGTATATGCATTTGGTCACTTGCCTCAAATAAATGGCTTAGGGATGGTAATAAGGGTTTCTCTCCTGATGATGTCTCTGGAGATTCATTATTCCTATATTTAATAAATTTAGCGCATACTTGTCAACGACCTGGTCGAGACATTAAGGCAGCACATGACGGATAGTGGTGTTTTGGTTCGAATACCTTGTCACATCAATGTGGAAGCTACGAATTTTGTGAAAGTTCCTTTGTTGGCATTCAGTATGTTTTCATATATTCCGGGCTATATGAACGACACATGAGCGATGATGCACACACACACACAGACATACGGATACACAGACAAACACACAAGACGAATACACAAACAAGACAAACACACACAGACGCATACAAAGACAAACACACACAGACGAATGCACAGACAAACACATACAGACGAATACACAGACAGACAAAAACATACAGACGAATACACAGACAAACACACACAGACGAAAACACAGACAAACACACACACAATACGCATACAAAAACAAACACACACAGACGAATACACAGACAAACACACACAGACGAAATTCACAGACAAACACACAAGACGAATACACAGACAAACACACACACACAGATGAATACACAGACAAACACACACGCAGACGAATACACAGACAAACGCTTTTGAATTTATTACCAAAAATACATATGGATTGCGTTTATCTTATAAAAACGTTAAAATAACAATAACTAATGGTCTTGTTTTTCTTCCCTGAACTAAAGAGGTATGCATATTAATGAGAGCTACACCTTACATGGTCAACGCACATACCGGCACAGAGATGTAAACCTAGGTATGAATATTAATTATTTACAAAATTAGTGAGGTACACTTGCCACTAGTATTGTACATGTTAATAAACATAATGTTCATGATCTAACTTAATCGCACAATGATGCAATATTTTCAGAATCAATAGCTACTATGTGAGATAGTTAAAGAACTAACATGGTTTAAATATGAATTGTTTATATCTCAAAAACGGGACATAGCTACTCTGCCAATTCAATGTGGTTTATGTTTTCCAATTTAAATAATAAAAAATATATGTTTTGGTATTGAGGTATCGGGGTGTAGTTCTATATACTAATATAATATATATTAAAGCGATATGTTCACAGACTTTTGTGTTTTTTTAAATATGCCATTAAATGTCATAACTTTCATATTAAATCTTCTGAACTAACCAAGCTCAAGTACTTTAACAAGAAAAACATTTAAAAAAAGAAAGCAAATGTTGCTCCCGCCGTGGTTCGAACCTACGATATCCGGATCAAAAGTCTATCCGGATCAAAAGTCTAACACGCTAATATCTCGGCCATACCGATTCATATACTTGTCAATGTATTGTTACTTTATGTAAGCGAGTCACGTGTTTTCAACAATTTCAACGAAAACAACAGAAACACTCCAAATTGTTACAACGTTTCGCATTACACACGCTTTATAATTTTATCCATTTCAACGGATAATTACTCATTAACGAAACGATATTTACAGTATGTTTCTATGTCAGTAGTGTTAGTTCGCTTCTTTATACAGACTATTATTTATTTTTGGAATTTGCGACCAAAAAAATTAAAATTGTCAATTTGTCAATCTATGAATAGGTCCCTTTAATGCAGACGCATTTTCATTTTCACTCGTAAGATTTCCTCTAATAACTTTTCATAATAATAATGCTTTTTTAAGTGTTTACCGATCAACGTAGCTAAAATGTATCTAAAGCCTCAGTCACACTCTAGCTAAGACAGGTATAAGACAGATCTACGACTAGTAAACCTGACCGAGTCCTGCGTGTTCCTACATAGTTTTGGAATGTCGTGCGTTGTCTCAAGTATAAAAATCAGTCGTAGGTGGTTTTTGAACATGTTCAAAAACATCCCGACTGCATGCAAGATTCTTACATAGTCTTGCGTTAATCTGCGTAGGACGCAGGACGTCGTATACAGTAAAGTTTTTCTCGGGTATGTTTGTATTACGTGTATGTAAAGTTTATAATGCAATGTCATATGCACCTCAATAACTCTGTCGACATATTGTGGGAAGGGGCATTTTTTAGTAGATACAATATTTCTCTTAAACTCTGTTTTAAACGTTTAATATTGTTGCCAAAAGCAATTGATGTTGACATGGTATTGCTACTTCTCATGTTGCATTATTGCCGCACTGATAAGCCCAAATATCATGTGACATCTTATCACAGGGATAGGGTCATGGTCTTTGTAGCAATCAGGAAAAGCGGCTGAACTAAATTGTGCAACATAAGACAGAAACAAACAATGAACATGAATATTTGTCATGAGACTGTACCGCGCGAAGTCGTAGTCTGCATACAAGACACCTTGCAGGTTGTACTTACGTTGTTGTATTTAAGGAGCAAACAGTTCGCGTGTGTTGCGGCGGGCAGTTGTCAGTTAATGGCATAGGCATGTGCACTTAGTACTGGTAAACCGCTTAGATCGGCTAAGCTTGCCCAAGAAAAAAGTGATTATGTTAACTGACCGCCATGATATGACTGAAATACTGTTAAAAACGGCGAAAAATCCCAACAAACAAACAAACAAACAAAACAAAATATACAATCGTTAGAAGCTTTGTCATGGGCATCATTATGATTGCGTTGCAAGAGCATGCTTAATGTACGCCTCAAACGTCTCTTTTCTAACTTCCGTTGATTGCCATGGCAAAGAGGGAGGCGAGCAAGAGAAGGAGACAACTAGCGCTGATTGCCGCACTTCCACCCGCGCCGGCACCTCCGCCTGTGCCGGCGACCAGACTGAGGGTCGGGTCGTAGAACACCTTGCTGTTGAATTTGGGGAACCGAAGCCGGAAGATCTGTTTGGAGTCCTGGGCAATGAGCATCGGGTATGTTTCCGCCATGTTTTCGTAGCTGCCGTCGTCTTTCTTTAACTGAAAAGAAACAGAGCAGTACTGTATGAGCGATTCTATGTGAATCGTTAATTAAAGACGTTCGCAACAATTTCTTTCCAGCGACAGATTTTCTTTAAAATTTGCGTCAATGTATCCTAAAACTAAAACAGTCTTAAAAAATAGGGGTCACCAGCCTTGTTCCGGAAATATTGGGTTTTGAATACGGTACCTATAGAAGCCCTGTTTTCAGTTGGTGTGACTAGCAATGTGGAATTATATAAAGCGTTCATATTCAAACAAGGAATGAGATTTTTAGATGCATCTTGTTTAATGTTTTGTTTGGCAATATACAAGTGCAGTTTAATAATAAAACGCGCTTTATCTATAGTTACCAATTAAAAATGACTTTTAATGGACGCTTACGGAGGATAATTATGCATTTAATATACCTGTGAAAACATCAATCAATAATGTAATATATGATATCTTTTGTTACAAACGCCATATTTTGTTAAAAAAAATCCTATATAAATGCGTTATTGTATACTGAAACTAAAGCAGTCTTAAAAATAGAGGTCACCGGCCTTGTTCCGGAAATATTGGGTTTTGAATACGGTACCTGTCTAAGCCCCTTTTTTCAGTTTGGATTTTTATCAATGTTTTAAGTATACATGAGAGCTTTTTTCAAACAAGGTTATGGTTCTTTCAACTGTTAAGTTTTCACGTTTTGTTTGGCAATATACAAGTGTATTTTGATATAAAAAAAACGCTCTACCTTCATTGACTGTTAAAGAAATGAATTTGACTGGACATTTAAGTAGGTCAAATGGGTACTAATAATGCTTTCTGAAACGTTATTTTTAATCAAATGCATCAATATATTTTGCAAACGACAGATTTTCTTAAATTTTATACAAGTGTTTTTGATTATTTTATATGCTCTATGAACTTTTACTATTAAACCAATTTATTTGAATAGACATTAGAGATGATCAAAAACGATAAAGTACCGAATATACCTATTGAAACATCAAAACACACATAGCCTAGGACCAAATGTATGAATATATTAAATTCAAAATCTCAGATTTTCTTCAAATCTGGCTTAGACATGTGTCAATGATATCAAAACTAAAACTGTCATAAAAAGTATGGGCCACCGTGCTTGTTTGCGAAAAAGTCGACTCTGGTCTTGTTAACAGGTGAACCTTTTTATCATTCACGCTACGTCTTCAAAGTGTAACTTTTCAAAGATGGGTTGAAAATATATGTAGTTTTTAAATTCGTGACAGTATGTAAGGATATTGTGATGAATGACACACTGCATAAACACTAACCATTTACTGGAACTTTAAGACTTACAAAGATTAATTATTTGAAATGAAGCAAAAAAGAGCAATGAACCCAATTATTTTCTTTTTGTTGCGAACGTCTTTATAAGGTTGTGAGTACAGTCAATCTGTAGTTGATGCTGGTCACTATGCTCAAAACCGTGTTTCCGGCACATTGCGTTTTGATTAGCAAACTCGACAACTTAACATTGAGTCGTGTGTGACGCGTAAGTTCAGGAGGGAAAAACTCGTGGGCAGACAGGGGGAGAGACGACCTTGCAAGTGGGAGCATTCAACCAAAAGTAATAATCCACGTACAGAATCGCCCGGTCTGATGCAACAACCAAAACAGGATACTTTTTTCGAAACATTTTTTACATATACGTCACTGATTTCGACAGTTACACCCCAGCCTCATCTATAGTGTGTAAATGGACTGCTTATCGACAGACATGTTTTATTATATTATATTCAGCTGTTTAATCTCTGTCACAAGTACAGTGTATGAGTGTTGTTGTTTTTGTTTGTCCCCTTGATTTGAATGAGATTTCAATTTAAAATTGAAAGTCATGTTATAGATGATGAAATACGTCAACAAAAGTGTAGGTGTATGCATCCTTTATCTTTAAGATCGGTATTTCTCTTTTAATAATATACCCGAGCGACAGGGTTTACAGCGCAAGCGCAAATCATAATTGAACGACGTATTCTTTAGAGAGCGATGGACCATTAAGTGCGCCAATTTTGCATTAAACATCGCATGTAATCAATGGTGCATACAGTAAAGACGGGTTTGACCATTTTAAAATGAAGCATAAATGTAAGTTTTAAAGCGCAAGCGCAAAACATTATTGAATGACGTATGCTTCAAAAAGCAATGGACCGTAAAGTGGACCAATCTTGCATAAAACATCACATATAATCGTCAATTCGGTCGTGGATAATAAAATTAAGCATTACCGGATACGCCCATACGCGGATTGAAGTGAAACCTGAAAACTCATTTTTAAATTCAATTAAATTATGTTCATAATTACCATTTTCTATATAGAATGCGCAAACACGGCAACAACATGCAATCTACGCGATTCTGAAGAGATACAATATTTTTGAAGATGTTTTGAAAACGCGATATGAATACAAAAGTTTGATGCAAGTGCATATTATCTGTTTACCTGAATATTTAACTGTTTAATATTGCACAAATCATGCACGCTGTTCATCAGTATTCATCAGTATTCATCATTCAGTTACTACAAATTAATAAATAAGGACCATTCCGATATTAACCACCAATGCCAGTATGTAAACACCGCCTATCTTTTGATGATAGATAGATATCAGATGATTTATCTGCATTCATTTATTTTGCAAGGGGACACGTTTGGTTGCAACATATACATATTTGTGCCATTTAAACTGGTTAAACTCCGTTAACAAATTACAAAGAATATGGTTCAATAATTGAGTAATCCACTCAAAGGAAAATAATAGTTTTTGAAATGTATATTCAGATTAACTTCCGGGCTTCATTTAACAGTTATTACCATGCAGAAGTGGCAAAGTCAGCTGTGTATTTCCAAGCTTGTCCAAAACCATGTACGGACAAGAAACAATTTTGTCAGAATTTATTATAAAGTTACTGTACTGCTAAGTGGCAAACAGCATTTGACAAAACAAACGGACAAGTAAGTAATATATCAGGATTCGCCACCCCTAACTAGTCAACCTCTTGTTTTGAATCAGGTCTTATTGACCTAAATGCACAATAGACAAAACGATGACGTGAATAATGCGAAGCGGGAATGATTATTTGTGGCCAACGAACCTTCTTGGAGAGGAACACATTGCCGGATCCAACGTCATACCGGTCGGGTTTGTTGGCAACGGAAGTGGCTTTGGTGGCGCCCTTGGCCCCCTTAATGACGATGTCGAAGTCCAGGAAGTCCCCTACCTCACTCTGCTGGCACTGAGTCCCGTTGCAGAACGTCCAGCCACTGATGGTCACACTGAACTTCAGGTCGCCTGGGAAACATGATAAAACAGTTGTATGTTTCCTGTGAAAAAATACGAGCATTTATTTTATGCTTTCCACTAATTTATAGGAAAATATCAGTGAAATAAAATTGGTAATTCACTGTTTAAAACAGTTAAATTTACCACCGTGATCATTTTCACTGTTTCATACTGGTTCCCGATTTAAAACAGTAAATAAAATGGACCGTGAACGATGCCGGACTCAAAATTGTCAAATGAGTCCCGCGATATTTTCCAATAAAACCCACTTAGATAGCAATTAAAATGATCAAAAAACGGTGGGAAAAGCATAAATAAAAAGAAAAGTTGTTGGTTTCGGTAGAATATCGACTTTTTATTCACTCCACGAGTGAAAATATATATTTCTATGACCACTCGTGAATTAAAATCGATATTCTTCCGAAACCAACAAATATCCTTTATATCTTGTCGCTTGTGAAGAAGGATTAACCCGTTTTTAGTCGCCTGTGACCATGCACAAAACATTTGTCGCCTGTTAAAAAGTGCACACATTGTGTCGCCTGTGAAAATGTACCAAACTATATAAAATCAAGTTGTTTGATTAAGTCTTAAGCCAGTTTCAGGATATAAATATATTGTAAACGTTCAAGAAACACTGTCAGTGATATAGTACCTTTAGTTACTACAGTGTCTTCACTATCTAGGCTAATGTTGCCGCTCTGCTTGAAGATGTACATGTCTACCATGACCTTGGTCCCATTCTTAATATCAGCCGAAAACACTAGCTTTTTTGCGGTTATGTTTGTACCAGTGTAGATGACGTCTTCTTGGTTCCTAAAAGCAAGACTGATTTCATTTAACACAGGATATAAACAAATATAAAAAGTAATACGAGAGCAGAGTAAAAATTTATTTTGTTTGTCGAATTATTCCTAAAATATAAAACTTTGTAGTACAAAGTAAAACATATGTATTATTATTATACTACTGTGTTCAGAGAATATTTTTAACAACAATACATTTCCAGCAGAAATGGAAATTTTATAGAGGTCAACTAAAATGGTGCAAGGAAATAATTAGGTTGAATCATAACTAGTACCTGGCCATCTGGAGATTTTTTCCAGACAAGTTTTAAAATCATATTGCATATAAACATTTTATATTTATCAAACTCATTATCCACACACTGAATCTAAGGCATGATTAGGTTAACGGGAAGACCGGTGTTGTAATACATGTCGTGTCAGCCTTACGATCGGGATATCTTGAGTTCGATCTCTACTCCGGAAGGGTTAGAATGATATCAAAAGACGCGAAGTACTGGTTCTACTAAGGAAACGAACTAAAACGTGTCGACACAATCGAGCTAAAACAGGTTTAAACTAAAGGGCAGACAACGCACCCGAACGTGAAGGTCTGGCTAGCAAAGTTATTGACGCCATGGTTATTATCCTTGATGTCTGCCCCCGCGGAAGTCTTTTCTTTGAGGTTGTCGAACTCCACCGTCATGGCCTTGCCCTCTGTAAAAAAATTAAAACAATTGACGTTTGTAATCTAATGTTCAATTGGGCCCATTTTCAACCTTCCTAGATCAATTCATGCAATCCACTATAACTTATTTTGCATAAAGTCGCTCACACACAAACAGATACGCACAACAAAAAACAATAACAACACCATGACATGACTGGTGGAAAACTACCCCACGTCATTTATGCTCGTTAAATTCGGTATAAACATTACAAATATGCATTCGCTCACCGCTCATGTAACACCGGGACGCAACATGTCTGTACAAACAAAGATGTGGTCGCAATGATAACATCTTTAATCTCAACTACCTAGTTTAAACATAATATAAATTAAATGCCTGCTTCAATTTACACTATTATTTGTTAATTATAGATGTACGTAGAAATGACTAAATTATAAGTCCGGACGTATCGATGTTTAATCACCACGATGGGACATCCGTGGGGTATGAACCGGACGGTACACGAAGCAGCCCGGTTACAGTCACACGTTCTCGACCCAGTTTGTGTGAGGTTCTGTATTATGTACGTTTGGTATTTTCTTTTTCTTTTCAAATATAAACAAACTTTGTTGATGTAGTTGTCATATAAAAGAAAGCATATTAATGCATAATTTAATTTTCAGTTTTTACGGTGCTGTTTGCTTAGTGACTAGTGTGACCATCGTTGCAAAATAATTGCAATATATCAAATACTTGGTTGTTGCGTGTGTTTTCTTCGTACTCATCCCCTTATTTCCTGATACAATTCATTCACAAAACAAAACCACTTGTAACTTCAAGACAACAATCAAGGATTTGGTGAATCAAATCCGGGTTTTATTTACAAGAGACAGCAATTAACAGCGCAAAACGCACATTACCCTGTATATTGTTACCATTTTAGGGGTTTGCTAATAATAGATGGCTTCTATACCACTCAATGCGTCGTATTATTGCAAGAGCAAACGTAAATATTCTATTCAACTTAAACACTTTAGAAACAGCGAGATCTTTGCATAGATGCAATGAACACATTTTCGTTTCAATATTTTGTTTCGGAATAATCTAGCCTAGTCCCGGGATAATTAAAAAGCCGCAGTAGAGATATGGCTAAGGCTGATAACAATATTAGTTAGAAAGTATTACAACGTAACGGTACTTTAAACACACACTACCTACCGCTATTAGAGAAGGTAATTTTTCCAGACTGTCCCTGCACCTTGAGGGACACTCCGCTCTCCACGATGTTCTGGTCACTGGAGTTAGGAGCGAAGGTGGGGGTAGGGGAGGCGGTGGTATTGGGGGCGCCGGTGGTGGTAGGGGCGGCGGTGGTATTAGGGGCGGCGGTGGTGGATGGGTCGGTGGTGGAGTTATTCTCCTCCGCCAGCTGCAGGATGGGGTCATAGAGGGCGCTCTTCGTGAACCGCTCGAACCGGAAGATGAACGTCTGCTTGGAGTCCGTCGTCTCCAGTTTTGGGTAGCCCTTCGGCATCGCCTTGGTCTCGTTCTGGTTGCTGCTGTTTGTGTACACGACCTTGAAATTATGATGATCGTGATTGTCATATAATAATAATAATAATAATAATAATAATAATAATAATAATAATAATAATAATAATAAATAATTGTGAAATCGTCAATCTTTAAAAAGGTGCCTTTAAAATGTGTGTATGTTTTAGTGTTATAAAATGGAAATCTGTCAGGATAATTCAGTGTTCTTTAAAATAAATACAAGGTATAAAAGCATTTTAAAGGGTTTACTATTTATGCTGTTGGTCATGTTATCAGCCAAAAGCACGTCAGAGCTTTAGATGCGGAAATGATTACTAGTATTTTGCTATTCAAAACTCATTAAATATCAATATTACGCAACTTTTTGCAACATCACATAATATAGATCTGGCAGTATTATTTCGTGATGCGATTTGACTTCAGTTTCTGCTGCTGACTGCCAGTTTGTCATGTTTATTTTTGTGCCAACGACAGCGTTATAAAAATTCCATACGCGTGCAAAATAGTTCGACATAACTACACATGAATAATGAATGTGCTGTATTACGAGACTCTGTTTATGTTTGGCGGTGTTTATAACTAACAAATGACACGTTTAAAAAAGAGAGTAGATCAGTCTGGTTTCAAACGAAATAATATCCGGGATGCTGACTGTTAAGGAAGTAATCTCTAGAATACCTGGAAAAAAACAGCAGACGGATAGTATTCACCCTTTTTATTAAGTTGTGAAGTTACTGAATATAATTATTTATTATTTTATGAAACTAACGTCATTTAGAGCTCGTTGTGTTCGATTGTTTCTTAACCTATTTATGACATGAGATAATCAACCCACTTTATAGAAAAATATGTTGCTGTACAATATTTTTATAAAGCCTGCTTTGTATAATTTGAATCATGTATTTTGAACTTGTAAAGTTGCTAATGGCCATCTTTCATTATGTGTTTTGTAAATGGCCAAAGGCATTGCTTATTCCGATTTGCCAAATAAACCAGTAAACCAGATTTTACTTGCCTCGCCGTGTAAGCCTTTCGGAGACGAGTCGGATAAATTCAAGTACACAAAGACACTATCCTAATATTCTATTTATCCTACCATATTTTTATATATTTATTTTATGTTTAACAAACACACTATTAAAGTTTAATTATTTGAAACAATACTAAAAAACGCATTAAATTTACTGAATCTAACCTTGCGTAGTAATATGGAATATATTCATGATGTTTCCGCCACTCGAAATCGCCCGATACAATTCAATGCAAAACGCAGTGCAAATATCGCCATATGCTTCGTTTCCAATATGTTCACCATGCCAAATGGTACACACTACAGTAGATAAAAGAAGGTTTTATTCAAATGCAAGTCCGTGTTTCGACCAACTGTTCAACAACAAAAGACCAAGATGGCTGGCAATTTTAACTTTCCAAAAGTGTATATGCAGGAGGATTTATCTTCGTCGAGATGTTTATTGTATACCATTTCTATTATCTTTCAAAATATACACGCAACTCGTGTGACTCAATTATTCCAGAATGACACAGAATAAAAATAAAAATGAAATACACCCTACTGACCCGATTTTTTCATTGATAAAAACGTCGAGTAGTCAAGTTTTACAGAGGTTCTAGCTTCCATAGTGAGTTGTTAACCCGCACATGGCATGATCGATAAAGGTGCAAACATAATCCTTCTATTCCTTTTAAAACAGTTGGTGTAAGCGGGTAATTCTTTGTGGATAGACTTTCTTTGATCAACCAACAAAGAAACGGTTTATTCATCAAAGAAATAACCCTTTATGTAAATTTCCTTTCAAAAGTAAACTAATCGAAGACTGCATCCAAATTACTAGATCTAACACCTAATGATGGCATCTCTGTTCTCCACCCACAACAATCCAGCTCGGAATACACTCGACTTATAGAAAATTGAAATGGAATTAATCTCACCGGTTCCATTCGAGCCATATATTACATGGATACACCTTTTGATATAAATCTTATTATCATAATCCATCCAAAAAACACAGAAACACTAAAGATTGTAATCTGATTGCTCTTTTTAAATTCCAACACTGTGTAAACTTAAAACTCAACTGAATGACGAAAAACATTTGATTTCGTCATTACGCGCGCACGCGAATTTTGGCGAGTTATTTTAAACCGAAACTACCTGTATTGTGTCGATAGCTAACTTGTTATTGATTCTTTTTCCTCTTAGTGTCTTATTTCCACCAATAGATGAACTGTTAAATATCGCCCCATTTCGTAACCTTTAAAATTACTTGTTTATGACGTCACTCACATTCCTGGAAAAAGTAGTCCGTCAAAAGTATATACATGAGGGTGTCAGATAAACCTTGCCTGTCGGATAAAGCAAAAGTTTATCTGACAGGTAGAGTTTCCTTCTATAAAATCATTTAGTGGTAGGATAAAACTCATTACATCGTCATCACGTAGTATATCTAGCACATACTGATTGTCTTGCATTATTACTCATGATTTCACTGGGTCTGCCACGTTGTGCAATAAAACGTATCAGAGTAAAACCTCAGCCGTCGACATGTCATTTCAAGCTCGAGATGGACAGCATGTGTAGTGAGACATTTTAAGAGACAGATCCATGCTTTGTTTGCTCTGTGTTCTTGTTTTCTCCACCAAAGGTTTTCAAGTAAGAGCACCAATGTAATTTAAACCGACCTTCAAAAACGCGCTTGCTTCCGTCACATGATAAATAGCATAGGGACACATGAGTGGCAACTTGTAAGAGCCGCCTTCCTAACGGCGACATACGACACACGATTTTAGTACAGCCTTAACTGAAACTCGTCCGTGTGGATTCTAATATTTCTAACCGACCTCTACACCGAAAAAGTCCGATCCACGACAGGTTACAGCTAACTTACTTCTGAGATTTGAAATTGGTACTGACGGATCTTTCCGGACAAGTGGACGGAATTAAAATTGTGCTTATTTGTGTTTGTAATATGTTATATTGTTGTTTTTGTATTAACTTTTGTTTTCTAACATGACGTGATTTGTCTTAACCAATAATATCTTTTTATGAACTTGTTCTTAGTATCCATGATGTAATTTAGGTTATTAATGTCGGCCAATAGCTATTCATAGCTACAGTTATTATGTTTTGCAAATACTATTACACCGACTTAAATAAATATTTGATCTGAATTTCATATACATTTTAAAAATTGCATAAAATCATGTGCACAACGAATACCCGGTACGATTTTATTATTTTAACATGAAAACCTCACATACCTCAGTGGGAACCACTACGGTCGCCCCTCCAAGATCGTAGGTTTTGTCGCTGCCGGAGGAGGAGGTGGCGTTGCCCTTGCCTTTAATCTCGACGTAGAAATCCAGGAATGCGCCTGTCTGATTCGTCTGTCCCTGAGTACAAGTTACATAACCGACGCCGCAGAACGGCCAATATTCGAGCTTTACGTTAAACTTCATTTTCCCCGCTGTCACCGTGACGTTTTTGCCGTCAACAGTTATGTTTCCGTCCGATTGAAACATGTAGATATATGTGGTCAGTTTGGCCATTCCGTCGATTTGCTGTCCCTGCCCAACGGAAATGTTTGCCGTGAAACTAAACTGAGTTACGTTGATATCAGTATCTTGGTACTTGGTTTCCGTTTGCTCAGAAAATGTGAAATCCATGGTGGCAAAATTGTTAAAAGAATGTCTAGTAATCGAGGCATTGGAGCTATCTAGTTCCTTTATCGCGTCCATCGTGATGGTGACTCCTTCTGACTCATTTCCCCCAGCCTTGTACACCTTGATCTTGCCCGACTGACCCAACACCTTTGTAGTGACGCCTCCGGCAGTAACAGACTTGTCGGCCGCAAGAGCACCGGCCAGAAACGACGAATACAGTACCAACTTCCACATGTTGAATGACAGCAGTCCGATATACTTATAGCGCTCTCCCTATGGCGATTTCTGTAATATAGTCGTGATACAGGAAGAAAATGTCTCACTGTCGTAAGCTTTCATATACCTCAGCTCAATCACATGACTTCCTTAATGTAAGTGCTCCCATACGTAATACCCACATCACCTTTCTAATCTATGGCGGAATTCAATACATGTAAACAAAACCACGCGCAAACTAAACATAATATAACCAAAGTTAGTCATTCAAGGCGAATGAAGTCACGCAGTTGTTCGTTTCTATCCTGAAAGAGCTCATGCACGCACGTGAACAACCATTGCGCATTAAGTACTGGTCGAAACAATAACACTTAGACGTAGTCAAAAATATCTATAAATAGAATTATATATTTTTGACATGCATTTGCATATTAGTACATAATAATGATAACAGTAAAAATATAATACTAATAATAACGCTACTACATTTGTACTAATGATTTTATTGTCATCAACATTATCGTCATCAACAATTGTCATCATCATCATCGTTATCATCATCGTCGTTATCACCATCATCATCATCATCATCATCATCATCATCATCATCATCATCATCATCATGTTGATGATGATAATGATGATGATGATGATGATAATAATAATAATAAATAATAATAATAAATAATAATAATAATAAATAATGATAATAATACTAATAATAAATACGATTTAATAATAATAATAATAATAATAATAATAAGAATAATAATAATAATAATAATAGTAATAATGATGATGATGATGATGATGATGATCTTGATAATTATATAATAATAGTACTGGAGATGATAATAGTGGTAATAATGACGATTATGATGATGGTGATGACGACGACGATAATGATGATGATGATGATGATGATGATGATGATGAATAAATTAACATGTGTTGATCATCATTGTCATGCCAGTATTACAATCAGTAGTACCTTTCTTCTTGTATCTTCATTTTCATACAAGAAAATTCGTCATACAAGTAATAACAAGTGGGCCATGATGGCCTAAAGGGCTATCCTGAGTAACAACGCAAAGACATAGACCTTATACTGCTGACACAGGTTTGAAGAAATGTTATTAAGCATGACTTGTGTGCCACAAAGGTCTTCAATCATTTGTTCAACTGATTGATGTTCATATTTATTTATCTCATTGTCTTACAACTCTTGCATTTAAAACATAAGAACAATGAAACTCCAGAGGCATCATCAGGAGAGAAACCCTTATTACTAGGGATGGGACCGAGTACTGAAATCAATATTCGAATATTCGTTTTCGAATATTCGTTTTGTTAATCTACTATATACTACTATATACGGCACTCTGTCCGAATATTTACGTATCCGAAATATGTATACTACATATACGTAGTTGTTTTACCTTGTTTCGGTGGTAAATGTGGGATATAACTTAGTGAGTGTTAGGCAAATATAAAGAAATGTAAGATATTGTTAAATGTATTGTTAATTAATTTATTAATCGTTGTGCAGATTACAAGTTGCCTGGGTTTTGTCTAATGACCGCGTAAAGTACTTCCAAGCACGTAATGGTGGCATTAATAAAGACTCCTGTATAATATACGGTGTTGATATAATGGAGAATAATTTAAATAATTTGTTCATCGTTCCGTTTTTTTTCAGAACCATGAAGCTTGTATCTGCTGTACAGATTACACGTTGCCTGGGTTTTGTCTAATGACCGCGTAAAGTTCTTCCAAGCACGTGCTGGTTGCATTAATAAAGACTCCTGTATAATATACGGTGTTGATATAATGGATAATAATTTACAAGTGACTTATATAAGTTATTACCATCCGCTGGTCTTTTATTTAAGGCAAGTGACCAATTGCCTATACAATACAGGACACTACTGAATAAAACGACACAAAACATAAAAAATAATTAAAACTGAGGTCACCGCCATGGAACGGTCAATGCACAGCATTGGGGGTTTAAACCGGTTTAAATGCATCCCGAACCTCACAATAAGCCCAAATTAATCACAATACACGTACTTGTAAATAAAATTTAACCTCATAGCAATGCAATTCGAATTAAATAGTAATAAAAGAGAATATTAATTTAATTGAATTCAATTTAATTGATGAATTGTTTAATGTTTACCAGAGCAGAATTGCAACTTTCAGAGGCACGATGACATGAAGTTAATACAAGTATCAGCTAAATCCCTGCTAAATGGTCAAGTCAGGACAGGACAGGTATCCGCATACAGTAGTCTAATAAATGAGACGTTTAATGCTACTTTTCAGATGGGGTTAAATGCGCGGAATAATGCCCCTTATAAAAAATAGCTCAATATTCGCACAGGGCCTAACTTGTTATGCTACTGCATTCATTTATATTTTCTCAATTGTATTCTTTAAGAAACCTGAAGAATACAATGTATGCGCCAAGTTGGTTTGCTGGGTTGCTTAGATTTCTTGTATCAAGCAGTGTGATGTGTTATCCTGTCTGGGTGGTTGGTGACTTCTTTTCCCTTATGGTTCGCATGTAATTATTATTGACAGTCTATTCTGCTCTGTTTTTGGTAAGTAAATGGCAGTTCTGGCAAATGCTGAGACAAAATACAGTCTTAACATACTGTGCCATTTGTACACAAAAACGTATTGGCCAGGAGTGGCACTTGTCCTGATGTTCTACTCTCGTTGGCGACTGGGGTGGGGGCTACAAAACACGTCTAATCTACCTTCACAACTTATGATGCTCCATTGGCTATTGAGGCCTGATGTAGATTTGTGGATTGACCTGTTAACTGTTGTGTAAATTATTCCGCTTGCATTTAATAGTTTGCATACAAAATGGTAAGTTTGGTTGTGATTAATAAATGCAAAATTACACGTATGATGTGATTGTTGTTTGCATATTAATGAAAAAGGAGCAGACTTTAAACACACACAAAATGTTAATCATGATGCGATATTTGTTAAAACATTATTGAAACTGAACTGCACATATAAGATTATGGCCACATGATATCACAGTCTTATGGTCATTCACTAACTGTGCACGTTTATTCAAGATTTGAAAGAAATTGAAGTCTCTATCTTAATCTTAATCAATTTTTGCATTTTTCCATGGAAAAGGGGCAATAACTGTACTGTTCCTGGTCCAATCTGGTCCATTATCGATACCATCAGAGATTTTATGGTCATAAACAAACTGTGCACGTTTGATCAAGATTACATAAAACATGAAGTCTCTATCGTGAGAACGAATTGTTGACGGCATACGTACATGTACGTTGGAGGACAGACGACGGACGACGCAGGAGAGGTGTCCGATACCGTAATTACTCGATATGTAGGGACGCTCTAAATGTTAGGGCACCTTAAAGACGTTCGCAACAAGAAGAAAATAATTTGGTTAATTTCTCCTTTTGCTTCATTTTTTTCTTCATTTTTTTTTAAATAAGTTTTGTAATTTTTGTAAATTACACAATCAACCAATGTATATATTTTGAGTCATTAAGTTCCAGGCAATGGTTAGTGCTTACGTAGTGTGTCATTAATCACAATATCCTTACGTACTGCCAAAACATCTGAAACCAATTGAAAATCTACATATATTTTCAACCCATCTTTGCAAAAAATTCACTTTGAAGACATAGCGTGAACGATGAAAACGTTCACCAGCTAACAAATTTGGAACTTAATATATTCATACATTTGGTCCTACGTGTATATTGATGTCTCAACAGGTATATTCGGTACATTCTCGTATTTGACCATCCATAATGTCCATTCAAATACATTGTTTTAATAGTAAACGTTCAAAGAGCATATCTGATAATCAAATACACGCTTATACAATGTATTGCCAAGCAAATCAGTTCACAAAAGATCCATTAAATATCTCCATTCTATTTTGGCAATTGATACGTTGTTTTTGTAAACAATGTTAAAACGAAACATGAAACAGGCTGCACAGGTACTCTATTTAAAGTCCAATATTTCCCAAACAATTTCAGTGACCCATTCTTTTTATAAATGTTTTGGTGTATATACATTGATGCATGTATATGCGAAAGTATAAGAAAATCTTCGTTTGGAACCAAACATATTGATGCATTTGATGAAAAATGACGTTTCAGAAAGCATTATTAGTTCCCATTAAACGTACTTACATGTCTAGTCAAATTCATTATTTTAACAGTAAATGTAGGTAAAGCGTTTTTTATTATCAAAATACACTTGTATATTGCCAAACGAAACATGTGAAAACATATTAGTTTAAACAATCATAACCTTGTTGGAAAAAAGGTATACATGTACTTAAAACATTTATAAAAATCCAAACTGAAAAAAGGGCTTCGGACGGTACCGTATTCAAAACCCAATATTTCCGGAATAAGGTAGGTGACCCCTATTTTAAGACAGATTTAGTTTAAGGGTACATTGACGCATGTGTTGTGCAAATTGTAAGAAAATCTTTCGTTGGAAATAAATTATTGCTAACGTCTTTACAATGAGATACAATAGTTATTTTTCGTGACTCTTAATTTTTGGACACTTGGATGTTTTGAAATTTTCCTGTTTTTTAATTTTGATACATTGTTTTCAAAATTGGCAATTTATTGTCGTTTTCCGTTTAGTTGGCAATTAAAAGTCGCCATCTAACTGTTATTAACCGGCACCAATAGATTGCAGTGGATTAGCAAACTGTCAAAGTTGTGATTGCGCATGTGGATATTCCATATATCATGGCAGCTGACCCTATCAATGTGCCCCCCCCCCCCCACACACACGTCATAAATTATTCCCTGGGGCATAGATCTATTTTCACTGCGATTTTCTTGCTTTATACGGATTATATACATACCCATTACGCATATGAACCTTACGAATAATGGTTTTGTATCTCATCTGCTGATTCTAAATATTCGGACACATTCAGGGAAAGTATTTTTCTGCTTTTAAAATTTGGGACAGCAAAAAAATATTTAGTGACCCAACATATAGAGTAATTACGGTATTTTACTATGAAACAGGGGCTTTAGCTCCAGTATTTTTGCTCTGCTTTGGTTGTTTTTAGCTTCTCTGAGATAAAATTCAATGCACAATCTGTGAAAGTTTGAGAAAGATTGCATTAAAAAGGAATCTTTATATAAACAATAGTCCATTCATGTTCGGGTTTTTTTCCACACAAAAAAGAAGAATTACTCTTATTATTCTCGTCCAAACTGGCCATATAAGTCTTAGATCTTATAGTCCTACACAAACGGTGCATGCTTGGTTAAGACTGGTTGATGAATGAAGACTTTATTCGGCACACGGTGCATTTATTTGCATTATTTGATACAAACAAGGCTGGTTAACTCTGGTGTTTCTGGTCCAATCTTGTCAATATTTAACTGTGACTAAGGTCTGATTGTCATACACTAACTGTGCAAGTTTGGTAAAGATTGGATGAAAAGTGAAGTCTTTGCCTGAATCATAATCAATTTTTTCCGTTTTTCCATGGAAAAAGGGTAATAACTCTGTACCTGGTCCGATCTGGTCCATTATCGAAAGCATCCGAGATTGTATGGTCATACACAAACTTTGCAAGTTTGGTCAAGATTGGATAAAAAATGAAGTCTCTATCGTGAGAACGAACAAATTGTTGACGTCATACGGACGACGGAGGACAAACGACGGACAACGGACGACGCAGGAGAGGTCCCCTATACCAATAGCTCAGGTGAGCTGAAAATCACCTCGTATCTGCTACAACTCTGCTATAACTTTCCTTGTCACAATGCGCTTAAACCCTTAATACCCGGCACATCAATGTGAACAAAGGAAAAACAACCGTGTCTCTGCTTCAACAAAAGAAGACACCACCTGATCAATATCTTGAAACCATTTAAACGTGAGTCTTCTTCCTGATATCATGGTTATTGAAGATACCCGTTCTGATAAACTGAAGTCGTGTCAGTGACTGCTGGAAATAGCAAAGGCAAACTGATGGTGGACTATTCACTATTTGCCCGAGTCAGTATGGAAGGTCCATAACTGAAGGAGAAATCACTGCGCCAAATATCGCATTCATTTCCTGCTGGTAGTACACACTTTGAGGCACTTCTAACTAGACCTTTGGTTAATCGGTTGTAACGTTTTTATTTACCGCACGATTATTTCCAAACTTGTCAAAAATAAGATGTAAGATATAACACTTCAATTTATAGTATTATCTTAAAATGTACTATTCATTTTGATACCCAACATATCAATAGTAAAACAACACTATCACATTTTAAATTCTCAAAATTGCGATAACAAAGAATAAGTGATTTCATTGGTAGACAGAAGCTGTTAACATTATATGAGAACAAAAGTTAAAATTGTAATGAGAACACAATAACTATCTTGTATGGTCACCTCTGGCACTAAGAGAGAGGACACACATTGGTTTCATGGACAGAAATATAACTGAGCACAAAGTCCAGGGGAATACCAACTCATTCCTGATTGAGCTCTGGTATTTGTTATGAATATTTATAATACATACGTAATGGAAGCTGGACGCCTTTATTTTTGCGCGACCAGTAACAGAGTAAAAGTAGATATTACTCGTATTTTTATATCAAATTGTGTAAAACATTTAATTAAAATTTCATGTAACATTGTTGCTATATTAATTTCAGTTAAGTTCGTTATTTTCATGTAAAAAAACTATCATTACTAATAACGAGGGACTTGCCAATCGCTCTTGCGCGCGTTATTCAATACACATTCTTAGAATGATGAATTTATATGTAATTGATCTTATGTGTTTGTTATGCCCCCGGATTCTTGATGCGGGAGGCATATAGTGATTGTCCTGTCCGTCCGTTCTTCTGTCTGTCCGTCCTTCCGTCCGTCCGTCCGTCCGTCCATCCGTCCGTGACAAGGTTAAATAGATTTTACCGTTTCGTCTAGCACCAACACACCCTTTTATGTTGTCTGTGGGTCCGCATTGATCAGCTACATATAATAATAATAAATAATAATACTAATAATAATAATCATTATCATCATCATCATCATCATCATCATCATCATCATCAAATGCACTTTATTTCACTGAATAAATTAATACTTCACCTTATTATGTTCGGGAGACATGTTGGTTCATCTGTATTGCATGCACATGTTTTGGCAGTAAATTGCCCTTGTTTAATGTGCCTGTCCACTAAATGCGTGTTTGACGTTCAATGTTACCGGTATATATATGTAATATCCGTAGCTGACTGCATCCAAACACACACGCATCGAAAATTATTAGTTTTATTCATTTACCGAAGTGTAATGAGCTCTTTTCGAAGTGAATACCATTTAAATAACTCACACGTTCACAGCCATGCTCATCAATTGTCTTCATATGTGCTATGTACTGTGTTATTTTTTCATCAAACCGAATTAACGGACAGACAGACGAACATGTTTTTAACACGAAATGTTGAAATAGATACTCCTATGAATGCGTTGTGAAATAGTAAGGCAAGTGATGCCGACGTTGTGTCGATTTCGCTAGTTCCGGAACAAAAATGAAATCGCCAGGAATTGGAGTTAACTTTGTGGACACCCCTGTAATTGTCACTTCATATCTTTTTTATGAATGCATAAACAAATATGAAATATGGTGTGATTGCTAATGGAACATTCAACACAAAGTTTGTCGACTTAGATTTTTGGGAACTAAAATAATTATTTAGACAAAACTGTAAAAACTCGAAAGTAGTCATTGATTTGACTTGAATTTCGATTTAAGTTATATTTATTCGAAATAAAGTATATTTTTAAGTATAAATGTCTTTCATTTGGTATCCTTTGCCAACGGTGTATTGCATCTGACATCTTTATATATGATATATGTATTTAAAAAAGAAAACAATATCATCCAAAAATAAAGTTATATATACCCATTGTCTATAGTTTATCGTTTTCGATGAACTATGGCGCCGGTGCTACAGTATACGTAAGAAATCGTAGGGGACGGGTTATGTTGGAATGAAGTTGAATTTAATCTTTGACCAAACTGAGCGAGCGAAGTGAGCGAAATAACAATTAAGCATATTTATCCCGTTTTGACCGTTTTATATATGCAAATATGGACCGGAAGTTTTAGGGTGGTCGCGCGCCGGGTGCGCCCCATGGATTCGCTAGTGGCTACAACACTTGGATACTTACACAGTTGTTGCTAATGACCATTACCTATCCACCCATATCTTCCAACCTCAATTTGACCTTGACCTTGGCCTAATTTGCACTTATAATAAATCAAATAGACTGTTTCTTGGTTATCTAGATTTTACAGTTTCGTATAGCACCGCTTTCTACAAGACTCGGATACTTACATAGTTGTTGCTCATGATCATCTCCAATCCACCCAAACTCACTTTGACCTTGACTTTGACCTAATTTGGACTAAGAAATTGGCAATCCAGCACCAACCGGGGGCATGTGTGTTTATCAAACACAGAATCTTGTTTTTTTTGGTTGGATTCTCGACTTTATGACCCTGGTTGAATCGATTTCCTGCTCTACTCGCGACACGATTACAACGTGCAGTTATTGAATTTGGCAAATATGATTGACCACAGAGGTGTGAGATTTAACCAATGTTATATTTGAAAGCATGTATAATGTGGCTACACAAAATGTTAGACCGACAGCATATGCATGTCGTTGCTGAGAAAATCGCATTTGAAAACGATCTAGTTAGAAGTGCCTGTAAGTGTGTAGCGTATATACGGACGTGATTGGTGTACAGCTGCACTCGTACTATTCTGAAGAGCACTGAGAACCCACACAATTCGTGATAAGATGGTTAGTGTTCAAAAACATGTTATCAAACATTTAAATAATATTAATAAGAAGAAGAAGAAGAAGAAGAAGAAGAAAGAATTTGATGATGATTACGATGTGGGTGATGATAATTACGACGACGACGATGATGATGGTGATGGCAAATCATCATTAATTAGCATGTTTATAATTATTCTGATCATCATTGTTCTACCCATTATTACAATAACGCAGCGCACACACACAATATATTAATTAGTTATCATACATTCTTATATAAACGTTCAAACGCTAACTAAATCTACAATAGTTCAAAAATGTTCAGGATTTTGATCGCAGCATTTTGTGTATTTTGATTTTCGACTGATTGTTTTCATTTTTCGTAAATAGTGTACGAAATGCATTAAAATTTAACAGGCGGATACTAAGTCTATATCAAAGTTATATTTTCATGGACATTGACTCTCGTTTCTATCAAGAATTGTGTAAGTGTCGGTAGGCGTTTGGTGTATTTAATTGCAGCCATAATCAAAGTTCATAACTCCAAGAAAAATCATTGCAGGATAGCAACCGGATGTTTTCCATTTATCAGGGAGTAGATCGTACGTTACTAACGGGTATAGTGTAAGTAAGGAACAAACTAACTTGTACCAACAAAGGCGGATTTCCGCTCATTTTTGAATTCTTTTCAAAGAATTTGTGGAAGGTTAGTGTATTTATCTTCAAGATTCGATTTAATCATTATACGCAAGATGATCTACAGTTATTCATTTACCAAAGTTATAAATTGTGTAGTACTGTTAGGAATAAAACAGTTATTGAAGGGTTCATACGCAATTGCTTGGTTGTTTACGAATTGAACGGCTTATTATTTCTGCATATTTTTTGGCAATGTATGGAGTCTTATAAGCAGTTTTCGTACAAAGGAGAACTCGAAAAGCTTTACACCTTTCTTGAACCCCTGAATGTTTCGTACAGCCAATCGCCATGTAAGCGTCGAAATTTGAAACGTAACTCCCCTTTTCACAACTGGGGAGCATAGTAACCCCACTTACCGAAACTGATACTCATGAAATTCTCACGAAATATAAAATTATGAGTATGGCAACTGCAACTGAGAAATATGTAAAAAAAAAAAGAAGTCATTTTATGTTGAATAAAAACTACTTAAATTTAAGTGCATTGGTAAAATTTAAATGATCGTCTTCGTGTGTTAACTGTAGATCATCCTGTTGGTTTCAGTTAGTTTTTTCCTCACTTATATATCAGTTAGTGACGTACGATCTACCCCCTGCTTTATATGATGTGTCTAGTGATAAGAATGGAATGAGAACTGCGATGAAATAATTTGAACTGCAAACAAGCTCAGCTGACAAAACGGTATTTGAACATGAGACAAACATCTGTACATACTGACGCGTGCAGTTGATGCAAACGTCATCATCATACACTAAATAGTTGAATATGTATAGAATTCTATATATAGCTCTACGACATACTTTGACTACGGTATATAATGGACTCCAAGTTGATCAAATGTTAATTACTTGGATGATCTAAGGTGTCGTGCCTTATATCTTACATGTTATATTTTAAGTGTTATTGTACGCAATTTAATGTATTTATTATCTGTCAAAGAACGACGTAATTGAACTCAGCAACTTATAATCGTTCTGTACGTCCTAAAGGGCAATCATAAATGCGATTTTAGCACTGTTATTTTTCATACTCGGGGTTTTGTAGTATGTCTTAGGCGTTTTGTCTTACTTCTTAGGTGTTATGTCTTATATCTGAGGTGTTTTGTGTTATGTCTTAGGGGTAATGTCTTATGAGTTATTACTTTGAGGTTAAAATACGGTGCCGGTGTGTCATCTGTCCATTATGGCACACTTGATTCTTTATGGCCCGAAGAAATGTTAAATTTACAACTGTGTTTTACGGAAATATATTAATGCCCATTTGTACGGCAGCTGAATAGGCCATTTTGAGTTAGAAATTAGGTGTTTTAATTAGAACTTGATAGGTAGATTTTATTACTTGTATACAAGATGTTAGACACGGCAGTTTACAGGAAGGTGCGGCTTCGTGGGAACAATATGGCATGTACAGAAACCTTTTAGACAACACAATGGAACTGATTCAAACGCTATGTTGTTTACTAAGTTTAGTTGACTCAGATCAGATGGTGAACGTACGAAAATACTTTTAAATACGCATATTTTTTATGTCCATGTATTTTACTAATTGTGGCAGCCATGGACCTTTTCTGTCATTGTTGACCATTACAGTATCGTTACAGCTAAATAATTCATAGACATCACTGCTTGTCAGAGAAAGGAAAGACAGCTCGAGTGCAAGCATCCATGAGAAGGTTATCTACCACAAGCCGTGGGGTCAGCAGGAAGAGGAATGATCCTTCAATGGTAATTTTGTAGTATTGTACGAACGAATGCAGTGGGACATTGACATACGAGGGATGTATGACACGTTCGTGGTCATGGTGTTACATATACTAGAGTATGTGAAAATTTAGTGTTCAATATTTTAAGTTCAGTGTAAATAATGTTGCACAACTCTTCGATTGTAAAATGTGCATTTAGATAAAAGAACAAAGTAAATAACAGATTTGACATTTTTGCATTGCAGGAAGTTGATGACGAATACAGTCACTCCATACCTGAAGTCGACAATGTACTTACACATTTCATGTTGGGTGGCTACATTGGCAGGGGGGCGGGGGGGGGGGCCTAAATACCGCCAGAAATAGGGGGTGGGCCAAGGGAGGTCTTTACCAAAAGGATGCATCAGTTTCGATTTAAAATATCCTTGAATGGAAAAAGCTATATTTATTTTTCCTGATGGATAAAGTCAACATGGTTTGCTGCATAAGAAGAATAGAAGAAGAAACTTTATTTATCATGCTTTCAAATAATATTAGTTTTACATGTGCATATAATCGACGTAGTAACATAATAATTAAATTATCTGAGTGTTAGAAACATTACACTATTATGTATCTGGTGTTAGAAATATAACAACATATTTTTAACATGTTTCTGATATATCATTCATGCACGTATATTTCTCAGTTTAGATTATATGTAGTTATAAATTATTGGTAACAGTACAGTCGTTTATATGATTTACAAAAGCGGATGTGTATACGTTACGTAAATTATTAGAAATTATTATGTAGTTAGAAATTATTTACAACAATACAGTCGTTTATATGATTTACAAAAGCGGATGCGAATACGTTTTACGTAAATTATTAGAAATTATTATGTAGTTAGAAATTATTGATAACAATACAGTTGTTTATATGATTTACAAAAGAGGATGCGAATACGTTACGTAAATTATTAGAAATTATTATGAAGTTAGAAATTATTGATAACATTACAGTTGTTTATTTGATTTACAAAAGCGGATGTGTATACGTTACGTAAAAATAATATAAATAGATATAACATACATACAACAAATATTGAGGGAGAAATATGAGTAAAAATGAAAAAAAGCAGACAACCTGGACCATTTGTTAAGTATGTTGGCGCAAAATATCATGTGATGATTTGCTGAATTCTTTGTGTCGACGAAATTTGTAATAAACATTCATTTATAAGTTTAAGTAACTATGTTGGTAAAAGAATTGACACCTTCCTAACAACTGAAGGAGAGGAATGCCAACTTTAATAGCACATGAATATTTTCGTCACAGTCCTACATTTACGTGAGTGCTATCATCTGGCAGACTATCGAGTAAATGACAGCGAAAACAGCCACTCACACTATAATCTTTGATTGAATGCAGAATATTTCCCTTTTGGTGAGAGGGAACAGACTATAGCTAGTGCAACTGATAGGAAACAATTTGTAAGAAAGCCGGGATTACTTGTAGATAGAAAAATGCATGGCAGCATTGATATCAAATACACGAAAGAGAACATGTATAACTATGACGGGTCAAAAATCATGGCAAAATGTTTTCATGAAAGAGTGCTATGGCCGCGGGTGAAAAATTAGTCGAAGACTACAATACATTTCTTGCTACTTTGTTTGTCTTCCTTGTCAGTTGAAAGAAAGGCGTCCATTGAAATTTAGTTTATATTTAGTGGTAAACTATTTTACCGGTAGTTGTTTGTTTTAATTTTTATAAGTTTTAATTCCTAACTTGCACTTTCAAGTTTGAACTTGTAACTTATAAGTTTGAAATTGTAAGTTTTAAGATATAAGTTTCAATTTCTAACTTGTACTTTCTAATTGCATATGAATTATGATCCCCCGCCCCCCTATCGCCTAGGTTATATAAAAAAAATCGGGCATTAATGTTGCTAGATTCGCTTGTTGAAAATATGCAATTTTCCATGAAAGTGTTGATTCACTATTACACTGCCTACAAAATGTTGTTTTTCAAAGTTTTGAGCCAACAACTTTGAAACAATATACGTGTATTTTCCGTAGTAATTTCAATTAGATCATTACCTTTCATGAAATGTAATCAAAATAAAACTTTTGTAGACAATGAGTTTGACAGTTTAGTTAAATTACTTTCATTTTGCCAATACTTTGTGCAGCAAGTAGGTGTGAGATTTTCCAAAGAAATTTGTATTTGTATTCGCTCGTTTACAATTTCAGTGATTGATTCATATCAGTCCACTGCATTATTGCTCTGGTACTGAGATTGTCATGGTTGTAAATAGGGGCTCTCCTTCCCAGTTGCAATGCACCCTGTCTTTGTGTATACACTTGAATCTTTGATTATAGAAAACCAATTCTTCATTATTCGAGGCCAATGCATTATTGTTTTTGAAGAGTTTATTATCATATCTGTCAGTATTGTAGTTAGAGTACAACCATACTTAAACTGAATGGGATGCTGATCAAAACAACAGGACTATTATTCTCTTGGAATTATAGTTTGTATGAATCCATGACATGGTTTAACAATTAATGTGTTAAATTCTTATAAAGTAATAAGTAGCTGGTCTAATAATTTCAGTAGAAAACTGTGCCAGTAATTCCTAGTGCAGATTAATTGGGTATTACAATGCCAGGGAGAGAACTCAATAAGACTCCTCAAACTAAAACTACTACAGTGATCTCCCCTGCATTATTTATATGAGTTGTTCGTCCTTGCTTTGTGTTAAAAACATTAGTTTCTATGATATATTTCAGTACGCAATATATAAAAAGAGGTTACGTGTAATAAACATGCCGTTTTCTTGGTCTTACACTAGTTAGCATGCGAAGCACGAGTATGTCGCGCTTTTTGGTAAACTAATGTTAATTTATATTTATGAGTTTAAATTTGAAAGAAATATCAGTAAGGTAAGAAATAGATATGCAATATGCAACATACACTTAAATTATATGTTTTATTTGTATTCCTGTAGTTCATTAACTGATGTATTTTAAATACACACTGAATTGTAAACACCAATAGGCCGATCTGGGTTTTGCCACGAGTAATTGAAACTCCTCCCAAGCTATTGTTAAGGGATTAATTTTCATTCATAGAAAATCACAAACAGTACCACGTGCTCATTTGAATATCACAAACATTGTGCACGTGCTCTTTTGTATGAAATAGTTTATCGCTAAACACGTGATATCTATGTGTGACGATTTTGGATAATATCGCAGACTAATTTGAATATGATTGACATTAGTGGAATCGTCTATATTTTACCGTCGTGCATTTTATCCACACGATTTAACCGTAATGCAACTTCGTGTCACGCGATATTCACGTGATTCTTGAAATCAACAAAGAGCATGTGCGTAGCAGTGTAGTACTATATATATTTCTGTATTGGTTTCTTATGTTTTAATAGACATACTGTAACACACTGATTGTTGTTGACTTTATATAGACAATTTATCTGCTTTATTTTTTAGAAATTATAATGTTATCACTAGAGGAAGACCCTACCAAACATACAACATGTTGATCATTTTATATAACGTTTAACAATTAATAATTAAGCAATGTTTCCTGTTCCCCTGTTCCAAAACAGGTTAGCGGACTATATGAAATGACGATCCTACGAGCATGATGCTCGTTCGTTGAGCATCATGCTTAATAGTACAAGGCCGGGTCTTTATTGCCTAACCCAGCATGATGCTCCACAAACTAGCGTCACGCTCGAATGGACGAACATGATGCTCGATTTTATGAGCATGATGGTCGGCCGAAAGAGCAAGATGCTCGTTTACTGAGCATGACGCTCGATCTTACGATCATGATGCTCGTTTCTATGAGAATGATGCTGTCTAAGATATTAAAGACCCAAATCGTACTCCATAAGATAGTTTTGCTACGCATTTGACTTGAAATAATAATGCGCGCTTTGAGACGACCCCTGAAATAACCGTTCTGTCGGATTTGGATTCAACATCGGCAAACGTTGGAAATGTCTAATAGGAACACATTTTAGGACAACATTCCATCTACAATATAGTACGTTCCCGACAGTTCTGAACAATTCTAACCTAAACTTAAGTCAAACCCCGGCTGGACTGGAAATTCCGTGTCCACGGTCAGCACCCTGCTTGCCTGTCAGTGACTCCCAGTGAGCCGATATGGTATGCACAAGGACCCCATGCACTGCATTCCTACTTTCTTGCTGTGCAGCTAAATATTAAAGTAACCATCATGCTACAACAAATCACACAATGTAATGTCCAGGCTAATTGGTATCAAACATTGTTGCAAATGCCTAATTATGTTACAAATATGTACCAAACATTTCCTAAGACACGAGCATATAAATAATGCCATTTGTAACAAGACCTAAAGCTTAGCAAAAAATAACTTTGGGGGAAATCAATCTAGTAAGAACAATAATGTAAATACATGCACTGAAGAAAGATGTATTCTCCACTTCATTGAAAACCCCTCATTTTAAAGGCACTAACAAGGTGATACACGTTCAACCAAGCACTAAAAGTTTAATGCTGAGATAACAAAAATAAATTATAACATAATGCATCATGAGCGAAACACTTAAACACATTTTTATAAAATAAATGGAATTTGAACAGCTTGAAGTTTAGTTTGGTGTTTACATTTTCTGTACCACGAAACTAGCCGAAGTTCCTTGTGGTTTATGTAGTATATCTTGCAGTTTGCCGATTATCAACGGTGAATAGACGGATTTAATCTGCGTCGCTATGAAATTTGGCAGTAAATAAAGCTAGTGTTTGTAAACAGTTTTACTTGAAGGATCAGGTTTTTTTTGCAATAATCAGTATCCAGCTTCTGACGTAGGTTATAAACTAACGTAAACACATGCTATGACAGACAATAGGATAACTACACATGCTAAGACAGACAAAAAGACAACCGTTTGATTAAATAATCTGAATTTTACCATTTACCCCGTTTATGCGGCTTTAAAAACTATTTTTAACTAATTAAAATGGGACAGACACACGGATAGCCCGAAAGACCGGAATATACACAGATTAAAACCGAAAGCCGTTTTTTCAACAACAAAAATAAGGTACAATCGTTAAAATATTGGGGAACTTGCACATTCCGTGTGAGACATAAAGGCCAGGACACTGGCTGTGCAGGCAAGCAGGTTCCACACCTATATGTAGAAGAATGCGAGTAATTATACAACCAGCCATATGAAAAACATTTTTAACAACTCTACTTTATTAGCCTATATTGTCTGGAAAATTATTGCCGTTACGGGGTCATGGCGAGGTCATAGGTGTGGTGTCCGATTTAAGACTGGGGACTTAATTCATGTGGACATGAGGACATCTGTGTATAAGTCACCAAGTTCTGGTTCTTACCAGAACTGTGATTCACATGCATTGCATTATGTCTCAGGTATCGATATGATCAAGTCAAAATAGCTTCAAGCCCATTATTTAAAATAACACTGACCACTGTGAAATCATTTAACTCAATAAAATGGTCGGAAATCTAACAGAAACATTAAACATACATTACCCATATTTTACACATACCATAACCCAACAAGTCTTCAAAGTGTTGTCCTGTCATCAATCATTACTGGGAGCTTGGATGTGCAGAAGTTGCAAGAAGCACTTTCCACCACGCAGGCTCAAACTATCGACCATATGTGCACTGCTGTCAGTCTATGTGATGAAACTGTCCAGGGCCAGTATTCTGAACCTTTCTTAGACAAATTGTTCACTAAGATTTCATAATTTTTCTAAGATTTATTCATTATTTTCTGAAAATGTGAGAATTTCTTAGTTTTTTTCCCCAATTATTGTAAATAATCTTAGAAAAAACTAAGAATAACGGTTTTAGTCCTAAAAATATTGTTTTCTTAGACAAAATAGTGTGTTTGTTATGTATAGATCCTGTGAGATGATGACCATTGTAACGAACAATCCTCCACACATCTCGGACTAGAATACCAAGCTATGTGTCACAGTGTCTATGGCTTTGGTGTATTCTTGTCCTAATTGTTGTATGTATTTTGAGAATGTGGTGATAAACGGTTGCTTTAGTACCGACAATCAAGATTAGGTATAGCTTTGGACTCCAAAGAGTGGAACCTCCATATTAATATCGTCTGTCATCGTCGTCAACAATTTACTTAAACAACTCCTCAGAAACCGTTCGGTGGATTTTAACCGAACTTGGCAGAAATGTTCCCGGGATGCTCCATTAACAGTTTTACATATATGGCTATATTGACAAAAAAATGAAAATCTTAGAATACACCGGTTGGATTTCACACAAATATTCCTTGGGTGACCCTCTTCCAAATTAGTTTGCTTCAATATAGTCAAACAAGGAAAAAGGCCCCGACACCCGGGGTCCATTTTTTCACAAATCAAAATAATTTTGTATTTTGGTAGAGTACCGCCCAAAAACCATTTCAGAGAAATCATTTTCGAAGCCATTGATAGGAACATTTGCTTTGCTGGATACTGTTTATAGTAAAACGGTTAACAAACACTTGTTGTTGTTTTACTTGCTGAATATCCTGGCACCGCAAATGACATCAGACTATTAACATTAGGTGATATACACGACATTCCACACAAAAGATGAGAAATATTAGCTAGTTTCATAGTGTAGAAGTGTCAATACAAAACTGATCTTAAAACTATTTAAATACCATTCATTTAATGGATATGTTTAGAATTGTTTGCCTCATAGTGCTTTTCTTAATGCGTTTGTTATTTCTAAATGTTTTTGTTGTTGTTTTTTTAAATGACAAGTTTCATTTTTTATACCTTGTAAGTGCATTTCAGTGTAGGTGGAAAATATTGATCATGGCTCTTTTGATTTATGCAAAGAGAATGTACAGGATATGCGGAAAAACATTTACCCTGTTCCATTACTGACTGACAGTAAATTTATCTGTAAAGTAAACATGTCAATGAAATCACTGGCTTCCTATTGCACTATAAATTATATTATTTGATAGAAATGCACTTTACTAAGAATGTGCATTGAATAAATAAAAATAATTGAAAACACAATAAGATATTTGTTACAAACTGGCAAACAAGCCTGAAAAATTAAAACCCCAGGCTGGTAGCGAACTCAAGACTTAGGAGCCATACACAGAAATGACAGACAGCGCTTTAACCTACTTCGCTATCATGCTTGGTAAGGAGTTGTTTGTAAACAATGGTTATAAAGAAAACTCACAATTGTGACGTCAAAATGTAAACAGGAAAAGGGCCAAACAAACACAACCCATATTATAAATTTATTTTTATCTCAGAATGCGTACACTTTTTCCCACTATATATACCCTCTTTTAACCGTTATTTTATGCCAGCATTAATATATAAATTTCAGATTTTTAAAAGAAATTGCCCCCTTGAGGCCCTTTTCGATGACATAGTCCCTTTAAGTTAAGCAATAGGGTTATGTTAACATAATTTAAAATGAAGGACAAAGGGACGTAACAAAAGAATTGTTTTGTGGCCAACTGTTTACATCTGCATCAAACATTTTGATTTTTAGTCCAATGAGAATGCTTGTTACGTTTAATTTTTGATTTCCATTGGTTGAACACGGCTAAAATGGAGCGTAAGTATGTTTGTAGTCATGGGGCATGGTCATTGAACAATACAGGAAGAATCACATAAAATGTTTTGCTAAATCAACAGTTTTTTTTTGCAATGTTTATAAATGACGTCAAATACAAGGTGAAAGAATCAAAATTTTATTGACACGCAGAACATATAGTTTTTTTTTGTACACAATGTGGTGATTTAATACTAGGTTCCCACTGTCATGCGATCGGTCACGGACATCACGATTGGCCTCTTGTAGCTGATCGTGGCCTTTCTTTGAGATTTCAGGCTTGGATATGATGTGATGCGTGTCTGTACTTTGTGATGCGATGTTTTGCGCGCGCTTGCGATCTGGTCACGATTTGTCAATTACAGGTGTTACAATCTATCACGGTCGGATTTCCTATTCAGATACGATGTCATATGTTTCATTGGGAATCTTTCGATCGGATCCATGATTGAGTCTCGATCTGACACTATCGCGCGACCGGGTTCTCTGAATTGGGACTTTCAAATACGTACAGATAAATTCTGATATGTTTATGACAATCAATGCGCTCCGTTAGAATACAATTGTGGTCGCGATGTCTTTCACGATCATGATCACGATTTGAGCAATGACTGGACCGGAATTATATAAATAAAGCCCGACTGACTATTGACTTCATTGACTCTTACAATCGCAACACATCTTAACAGTTGTTTGTCTTGCCTACGATGGGCACCGACCACCACGATTTGGAAGCACAATTACATACGATTTGTCATGCTTTACGATGCAATACGATATGATGCTCCCGATGGAAAATTGATCGCTGTCGATCATGTTAATCGTAGACAAGTTTTGACCCGTTTAAAAAATGTCAACGATTAACACGATTGCCACGACTGACCTCAAGATCTGATAAGATCTGATAGAATCGCCATGATTAATCCCAATATTAAGACCATGATTTTAATTGTGCCGTGAATCGTGCTAGTGGGAACCTAGCATAAGATAACGGGAAATCAATTATCTAAAATAACAAAAGAACAATAATCACATAAATTGTATACATACTGTTACATCAGTAACACACAACATAAATTGCATAAGTAATGAAATATATGTATAAACATGCATAAAATAAACATGAGAAAAGGCAAACATATAATGAATATAATGTTTTAGTACAATAGTGACCCTTAACCTGATCACGAGTAGAGCATCTTGCTGTTGAGTCTCTCTACATGTATTACATGGTGGAACACTGCAAGGAAATACGGAACTATAAACTATGGGCTGTAATGCGCAATGCAGTTTGCGTTCATATTCTTATATCCTTTGCACAGATTTACATCAACCATGTCTAGGAGATATGTCATCAATTCTGGGTGTGGAGCCCATCGTTTATGTTACTCAGTGGTAAGCTGTGTCACAAAATATGGGCTGCAGGGATAGCGCGTCAGATGACGGATGGTAAGATAGAATGTGTTCCACTTTGCTGCAGATAACTTGTTGTGCACATGTGATGGGCTGATTGGATCGATGGTCTCTTGCAACACCAGTAGGGCAGGAATTTTATGAGTTTGAGGCTGTCTGGACAGATCCTTGAGAACTTTCATATATTGGCTGCAGTTAGGCTTTTTGAAGAAAACAGTCCCTGTCTTGTTCTAGTCAAGTGCGCCGCTGTATTTCCTCTTACGTCTGTTTTGCTTGCTTACAGATTGACTTCAATTTTGCTTTTGTAGGAAAAGCTCCTTTCATTTTGAAGCGTGTCATGTAATGTTGTAGCTGTTATTTGAGTTGATTATTCTCATGATATCTGATATGAAGCCCAGGTACCGGTGTTTGCACAGCTCGGATTGAAACAGTCGGATGGTGAGGATATGGCGCAGCTCGTTCAGAGGAAATCGACATAGCTTACCGAGAAAAACGACTTTTTGGAGGTCGACGTCTGCTTCAAGAGACGACATTCCCATCAGAGAGGTAACCGTGTCCAAGCCAGAAAGGTAAGGCCGATCTTGTGCCCGTTTCAAGCAGAAGTGATGGGATTTCTAATTGCTGCAATGGAGATAGTGTTTCATAGCTTGCATCCAAACAGAGCTTTGGGCACATTAACCTGACACTGACATTTATGCACGAATATATTACTAATCCGTTACGCTGAATACTTACTACTGTATTGGAATCGCATTAAATTGATGTAAGAGTATTCCATTGAAAATACAGTTATGGTATCATTTAACACATGAAACACACGTAGGAACAAATCCGAGTATAAATATAGGTAATAATTCAAGCGCTTAATCAACGCTAATAGAGTTCACGAGTGTCAGGTCAATGTGTCCGAGCTATGGTCAATAGCTTTGCAGAAAGGTTAAGTTTTTACCGTATCTTCCGGACACTGCGTGACAGGGACTGGAGAATACCTCCAATTGGCTGCTTGGTGCTGTCTCTGTTGTAGGGGTATTTTTCTTGAGATGTCTGGTACCCTGCTGGATTGGGATGGGCTCTGACATGCATCCACGTGAGATAACACCGCTTGTGCTATGTTGATATGAGTCTGATACAATTCTCAGCATTTTACCGTTAATTCTGATGTGATGCAATTTGTATACCAGCCAATTTGTCCATACTTTATCGAGTGCAGACTGCGCATCATGATATGTGCAGACTGATTCCACGTTCGCAGCAGAAATCACAGGCTACTTGAAGAATGTACGAGACCATTGTGCAGCAATTCTTCTTCTGGAATCCATACTGCAGGTTGTTTTTTTAACTTTGATAGAGTTGGTGTATTCTCGATGCGAAGAATTATCAGATTTTCGAACAATTTGGATAATACTGGTGGAAGCGATATGGCTCTGTAGCTGTTAGAAGAGTCCGTTAAGTGTATCCCCCTTTCCTTTGCGTTATGTCACTGTAAGGTCATGCTTGAAACTGGCAGGCATTTTAGCTGTAAGAAGAGTCTGTTAAGTGTTTGCCCCTTTATTTTGCGTTATGCTACTGTAAGGCCATGCTTGAAACTGGCAGGCATTTTTTTCTTTGGACATTATTGAATTAAACCGTGTCCAGAAATGATGTCAATTCGAGGTAACCGTACTTCGGATGCTCGTGGGTGATGGTGGCACCTTTGTTCTTCGGATGGCCATTGATTAGCCTTTGCAGTCCTCTGTTGCCTGTTTCGTAGGAAAGCTCTCCGTCGGGATGGTTTTGACTTGATGGTTTGTGATACGATACACATTCATCTACACAATATTTGTGGCTGGCGCCAAACTCAGGGTTCTTTGCAAACGAGTACAGTTTCTTGAAGTATGAGCTCCATCCGTTGAGTGCCACGTCGATTGTTGTTTCACGTTTGCCTTCAAAATCTAATTCACAACCTTACTCTTTCGCATTTTGAGCACTTGGTGTTGAAAACTTTCCAGAAAGTTGGTGGATCAATTTTTCGATAGTGTCTATTTTTTCTTGTTCACCCTGGTCAAAGATGTAGCCGGCTTCACAAAGGTTTCGTCAGAAGTGCTTTTTGTTTAGAGACGGATAAGCTAAACTCTCAAAAGACAGTTGGAAACAAACAATATTAAACTGCAAGTATAAAGATACTGTTAAACAGAGTGTTCTTTAACAGATAACTTAGTCAGGGCAGCACTCACTCTGACCCAAGTAGTTTGATAATTACTGCACACAAAAACTAACCACATAAAATCATTACTAAATATCTGATAAATAACATAAAAACTATATAGATTCCATATCAGAAGTCATCTACACGTGTACAAGTCATTCTATATATGTGTAATGACAATCTATTTAACTGCAAGCACAAGTATCGATGTAAAAATAAACATGTTAAATCATCATCATCATTAAAAATAATGAAATTAACCAATTTCACATCATATATTCATGTTCTATCTTTGCAGTAAAAAATACTCAAAAGATCAATGTCTTTTTACTGGAGAAAGTTAAACAATCCTTCATATTTCAAATACAAGTATTTGTATAACAATACAGTGTCACGTTTTCAAGTTATTTATCAAATACATTTCTAACATGTATGTAGAAATAACATCAGTCTAAAAATAGCAAGTGCCATGTACATGTATATTTATGTACAAACATTAACTTCTAAACTAAAATTGTTTTTGTCATTTGGCATACAGTATATGTTGACTTGTTAAGTTATGTAAAATGCAATAGCAATTATGTTAGACACAGAGGGTAGAATATCAGTTCCAATTTCCAAAAATACACTGTCATTTTTAGATAAAAATATTGTTTATACAGACATATAGAGTCTAGTAGATTTTAAACCATAATTGTGTTTTGAAACATAACACAATTCACAATACATAAATTTGCAACATAATACATTACACAACACATCAGTTCCAATACACATACATACTGTAATTTTAAAATAAACATATTTGTTATACAAATGTCAGATACATTTAAAAGAAAGTTATTGCACTTTGAACACCAGGATTGTGCTGTTGCCATCTTGTCCCACAATGATGGAGGATGTGTTGCTGTTGTAGCAGACTGACAGTGGGCTCCTCACTCCATCGTTGCCTGTAGCCACAGTAGCCAGCTTCTTCCTGCCCTCTCTATCCACCTGTATGACTGTGTCGGACACGAATCCACAGACCAGCAGCTGGCCTGCAGGTGTCACATGTACACCCTGAGGGCCTTTTAGTTCAGGGTCAGTGAATGTGGAGATTACTGACCCAGCCCTGGCCAGGGTGAGGAGCTTGTGCTGGGAGCGGTTGGTGACGTAGATCCGGTCACCAGTGGGGCTCACAGCACACCTGTATACTGCAAAACAGAGTAGAATTAAGATATTAAATTACTTTCAATGTTAAATAATGTTAATAAACAAACTGCAGTTATATTATCATAAATGTGTTGGTTGGTGTTCAATTAAAACAATTACCGGTACACATCTTAAGATATGCAAAAAAAATCCAATAATAATAAATATTTTAGTGTGACTGGAAGGTTCTGCATCAGTTAATTGTCTTAAAGTTTGACATGTTGATATGTAACTGGTGACAAAGAATTGAAGTCTACCACAATACACAGATGGAAACAATTACACAGTACAGTCTTCATGTACATATGAATGTGTCGGCTGATGTACACTCATTCTCATTTTTTCGGCCAAATACATGTCACAGGTACAATAACTACCACAAAATGTGTATTTCCATATATATGAGTTATGTAGGCACTTGTTTTATAAGCACAATGTATTTGTTTTAAAGTAAACCAAAAAAGATGTATCCGAAACTCTTTTCAATTAATTAAACGTGTCTTCTATCAACATACCCCCCTATAAAATCCACTGTCACAAACATTATGCCATATTTTAAATGGGTAAATTATTCTGCATTTTTACCGAGTTCAATAAGTTTTGTTTAATACTTGAATGGTTATTGTTTGTACAATGAGGTTTCAAGATAGAAAAACAAATACTGCAGAATTATATCATTAAAAAAAATAATATTTTATTCGTGTCACAAGATGCTTGAAGTTTACGTGACACTAACTTGTGTGCTGTGCTATCATAAAATTGTTTTGAAGAAAATCATGGTTTAACGTTTCAATTGATAAGACTTTGCACACCTTCTTATGAAAAAAAACAAAGTTTTCATCAACCTTATCATACAAAATCAAGATTTAAGCCATTAATGGTCTAAGCTCATATAGGGGAATTTTTTTTGTGAAGCTTTACGTGACGACTGTTTGTCTCTTGCCAGACTCTTCTCTATGCAATTGACAGTGTTATATGTAATCTCTTACTGAGAACTGTATATTATGACAAATAGAGTGACGAGTTATCAAAAATATTACAGATTTTGGTTATTGGAAAGGTAAACTTGAAGTTTACGTGACTAAATACTTACGTGACAATTTTATGAAACGTTCGCTTACCGCGGTATAGACAGCGACCAAATAATTCTATCGGTATTTTCGGTTTATGCCGTGATATTTATGACGTCATTGAATGTTTTTCTAGGGCCATTTAGTTGAAATCGATAACACATGATCTATTGTGTTAGGTTACTTACTTGAACTCCCCTTGTTTTTGTTTTGTCAAATATATAGTGATAACGTTATAGAAAGAATGTGTTTTAATTGCACTTATGCGAAGAAATAATTAAAGATAAGTGCTGTTATGACGCATGGTTGATTATCAGGGTCCGGTGCACATATAGAGCATAGATTAAAATGTCACGTTTACAGTGTATTGACGTATTAGTGTAATTGAAACAAGCAGACATATTCCATAAATGTACATGTACAATATTGTGACTGTAGTTATGTTTGCAACTTTTAACTACAGGAAAATAATGTTTCAAAACAACTAGTATTTAAACATTTCTATCTAGTTCTTCTTTACCAGTTACAAAAGGTAGTTGTTAAATTTACAAGTTCATTAAGTTAAATTTAGAAATTTCTCAAAATTCAAATACAACAATTTGAAGTTTATTTATTTTCTATAATGTTCTGAAGCAAGAGTACGCAAGAAAGTAATTATACATGCATAATTATTTGGAAACCACACAACAGATCTACAGACTACGGAATCCCGTTAGGGCCATCGCCTATGAATTGGTTGATCTTAAACGCGATACTCGATAGTACGATGATGAAAACGCGAAATCACGATACTACGATAACGGAAACGCGACAACACGATGATGATAACGCGACATTACGATAAAAAAAACGCGATACTACGACATAACGATGATGATAACGCGACAGTACCATGATGATAACGCGACAGTACGATAATGAAAACGCGGTAACACGACAGTACGATATTACGATGGCGAAAATGCGACAGTACGATGATGATAACACGAAATTATATCGCATTATCATCATCGTACTGTCGTAGTTACCGGGATTCCGTAACAGACAGGTCACAAAGTGTGTCATTGAAACACGAAATTATATCGCATTATCATCATCGTACTGTCGTAGTTACCGGGATTCCGTAACAGACAGGTCACAAAGTGTGTCATTGAAAAGCACTTAAAGTCTATTTATAGACATGTCATGCAGTGACAGCCAAAGTACATGATAACTCATAAGGCCATACCAATTTGATTCTATGTTTAGCGTCCTCGGGCTGGTAGGTTTTTGGATGCCTGAACGAAAAAAACAACGATTTTGACAATGTGAAAAATCGAGTTGGAAAGCATATAAAAATTTGGAAAAAAAGACTATTAGGTGTTGTTACCAACATTTGTAAAACCACGTGCAACTAGTCAATTTACACAGTTAAACAAGTGTGTTAAAGTAGGTTCCCAATAAGAAGATGCAAGTAAAAATTTGCTTTACCTTGTACCACTGCCATGAATAAATTGTGAAAGAAAATTTTTTTTTTATCGACTCATTGTTTTTTCCTGCCTGGTTGGTAGGTTTTGAAAAATCATCGGGACGCTTAACAAACAATCAAATTTGTATGGCCTAAATATAAATCAACAATACTGAAAATCATTCTGAACTGCTGCTGTAAACATCTAATGACACATTTACATTCAATAACTACGCAGTCTTACGATTATCTTACAATACATATTTCTAATGATATCAGGATGAATCCACCACGATTCTTACCTGTACTACCATATGATGTATCCTCATACAGCTTTCTGACCAGTTTCCCACTCAGTGTGTGCTTGTACAGTGCAGTACCATAAGTGACATACAGGTCTCCATGATGGTGGGCAATACCATAACATCCATGTTGTAACTGAAGCTTCCTGACCTTCACAAGCTGCCTATTGTTGATAGATATAACTGGACCTCATGTTTGTTACAACGATCACCAACAGTCACTGCCACCTCACTAGGCGTAATGTGACAAATGTCCTGTGGGGCACCAGACACACCACAGTCACTGACCACCTGGTACTGCTGGTCCAGCAGCTTTACGTTCTTATTAATACTGTTTGCAAGAAGGATCTGACCATCAGGGAGAACACAGATGCCTCTGGTCCAGCATGTGTATGAATCACTTGGTATTCGCACATTATGCTCAGACTTCCCCTGCACAGTGAAGACCTGGTCTGGGTTCGCTTGCATTGTAAATGTCTGTACTTTAAGATATGTTTCAAACTGTTGTACTTTTTGTAGACATTTTCTACTTGCAATAAAGAACAATTCCTTTTCTTTCTTATCACTAATGTGTTGTAGGGCTTCATGGAGTTGTCTCAATTCATCCTGAAGACTGAACCATTTGTCAATATCAGATTGAAGGGTTATCAGATTCTCTTTCAGCTCCTTTACAGTGCTATTATCAAATTCAACTAAAATAGAACTGATTTTCTGACTCATTTCTTCATGCTCATGTTCACGTATTTCTTTTACAGTGTTATTTTCAAATTCAACAAAAACACAATTAATTTTCAAACGCATATATTCTACCATGTTTCGCTCATGTTTATTGTATGAACCCTGCAGAGAATGTTCGCTGGCCTTCCAATTACTGTGCAGGTGCTTCGTTTGTGAAAGAATGGTCTGAATCTGTTCTGACAGTTGCTTCAGGTTTATGGGCTGCTTTGGCAATAATTCGGAAATAAGTGCCACTTGGGCGCACTGTCTGAAAACGATAGAAATAATATATAATAATGACCATTCGGGTGAAATTTAATAAAATATTCATACAAAATAAACACTCTTATTTTAAAGAATGTACCATGGGAATGACATGTATGCAGACATCCAATAAATCGATGCATCTAATGTCTCTTTAAAATTAATATACATTTATGAGTTTTCTTCAAACATCACTTTATAAACATGGAGCAAAAGGCCGCTTTTCCATATGTCCGTATCCGAATCCGTATCCTCATCCGTATCAGCATTCGTATCCGCATCCGTATCCGCATACATATTATATGGACGCGCTTTTCCACGAAACCGCAAATAAACGTCGAATATTTTAGTTTTCTTATTTTCAAATAGTTACATTGTCTGAGTAAGAAGCGTTTAAACATTTTTGATTACGTCGGCTGCAAATATTTATGCCAGTATGAAAAGCATTGACATGCGGTGGATATTAAACAATATAAAGCATCCAACAATTATATCTACAGCTTCAGTCATGACTCATTTAAAGGTTACCCGTTATTATTCAAGGTGAGTCTTAGGTTGAGTTATCCAGGTGTATCTAGTCTGTTTCTTCTTTTCATCCCATGTTTTATGGATAACAGCCTTTCGTTTAAAATGCTCAGAGACCATGTCGTCCGCATCCGCATAAAATTGCTCACTGGCTTTTTCGGATGCATTTTGCGGATACGGACTGCGGACATACGGAAACTGTCCAACTGTTTTCAACTTGTTCGATTGTTAGCGGATGCGGATTTTCGCAATGCGGATACGGACATATGGAAAAGCGCCCTAAAATGAATCGGGCAGCATTGCTACACTTTGTATAAGGAATATTGAAAAAAGGGCAAAATGCATGTGACACTGTCCAAATAATACGGCCCCCAAAAGAATGCGGCGGGGGATTAATAACTCAGATAAACTACCCTGACACTGACCTTGATTCATAATTCTAACATGATAGTCACTGATTAAGTCGATAGACCAAGAACAAAATAATCGTTGTTAAACTACGCAATAACTAACGGAAAAAGTTGTCCCGATTCTGAGTGCAGCAATTGTAAATTGTTATATAATCTATAAATAGACGCCCTCCCATTGGTCCAAGCGGCCCTACTCATGTCTTATGGGCTAAAACTAGATTTGTGGATTTCACAAAAGTTGTACGCGGCATGCACATAACAATTTACGCACAGCGACAGGAACCGGAATAAAATAACTATTGCATTATATTCTTATCTTTACGTATTGGAAACATGAAAGGTATAATAACCTTTAAATTTGATCGAATAAAAGCTTCTTTTAGCAATAATTATGTGTTAGTCAAAGATTTAATTGAATATTTTAATCCTGTACATTTTAATATATTTACTATAACTATTGACTATTCTTAAATTATATAACAAACTATTTGTTGACTAGATGGCCATTGGTCTGATGTTAACTGGGTGATATTCATGTTGATCTCGGCTAATGTCTTGGTCAACATACCTTTCACCCAGTAAACATCAAACCATGTCCAATGGCCATAGTCAATAATTGTATAATGTAGTTCTCATTACAATTGCAAAAATATTTTGTCAGATCATGTTAGAATTGAAATAATTATTGCATTATCATTATTTATAAGCCAATAAACAACTCTTTGTTGTTCTGATGCATGGCTATTAAACCACTCGTGCTAACACCCTCGTGGTTTAATTCCTACACATCAGAATTCAAAATCGTTGTTAATTGGCCAATAAACAACAATAAATTGAAAACTATTTCTTAATTTATTATTTTTTATATTTCAAATATGTTACAATAAATATATGTTTCTTTACTGGAAATATTTGTTAATTTATGGAAGAGTATGCTTCTGTGAACACAATTAAAATATATTACCAAGAGCTGTTTTAAAACAGTTAGGGCGCATTTCCATATGTCCGTATCCGCATCCGCAGTGCGCAAATCCGCATCCACAAAAAATTGAACAAGCTGAAAACAATTGGCCCGTTTCCATACGAAATCGCGCGGTGAGCGATTTTATGCGGATGCGGACGACATGGTATCTAACTTCGCATATTAAACAAAGGGTTCTTAAAATAAAAAGTTGGGAAAATAGAAAACAAGAAACGTGGAAATTCCACGAAAACATAACTTTTCAAACGAAATGCATAAAAGTTAGCACAATAATGAAAGAAAGTTATTGGTGAAATTTGCATTCCTAAGCGAGGTCTAGTTATAAGGTATATATGTATGAAGTTTCATTAAAATATCGCAATGCGTTCTCAAATTATTGAGCAGAAACCGTTTTTGTATTTTTAGTAACATTGACCTTGACCTTGATCTCACGCACCCCATATGCAATCCCAAGCATGGTATAGATACAAGGTATCAATGTATAATGTTTCATTCAAATATCTTGAGAGAAAAAACATTTTTCTATTTTTAGTAATGGAGACCTTGACTCCACCCACCCTATATGCAATCCCAAGCGAGGTCTTGATATAATGCATATATGTATAAAGTTTCATTAAAATATCTCGATGCATCGTCAAGTTATTGAGCGAAAACCGTTTTTCTATTTTTAGTAATGGTGACCTTGACCCCACCCACCACATATGCAATTCCAAGAGAGGTCCCAATATAAGGTATCTATGTATGAAGCTTCATTAAAATATCTTAATGTGTTCTCAAGTTATTAAGCGGAAACCATTTTCTATTTTTATTAAAAGTCACCTTGATCTTGACCACACCCACCACATATGCAATCTCAAGCAAGGCTTCGATATAAGGTACATATGTATGACGTTTCATTAAAATATCTCGATGCGTTCTCAAGTTATCGAGTAGAAACCGTTTTTCTATTTTTTAGTTAACGGTGACCTAGACCTTGACCCCACGCACCCCATGTGCAATCCCTAGGGAGATCTCGATATATATTTCCATGTATGAAGTTTCATTAAAATATCTTTATGGATTCTTAAGTTATTGAGCGGAAACAATTTTTCTATTATTAGTAACGGTGACCTTGACCCTGACCGTACCCACCCCATATGCAATCCCAAGCGATGTCTCGATATAAGGTACCTATGTATGAAGTTTCATTAAAATATATCGATGCTTTCTCAAGTTATTGAGCGGAAACCGTTTTTCTATTTTTAGTAATGGTGACCTTGACCTTGATCCCACCCACCCCATATGCAATCCCACGCGAGAACTCGATATAGGGCATCTATGTATGAAGTTTCATTAAAATATTTCAATCCGTTCTCGAGTTAGAGAGCGGAAACGAAAAGTTGACGCCGCCACCCCTCCGCTCGTCCGCCCACCCACTCGCCCGCCCAACGACATACCCCAATCTAATAACCGAAAAAATAAACTAGATACACCTGGGCTGGTATTCTGAATCTTTCTAATACAAATTGTTCACATAGATTTCATAAATTTTCCAAGATAAAATCATTACTTTCAGAAAATATGAGAATTTCTTCGTTTTTTTTTTCCTCAAATTATTGTAAACAATCTTAGAAAAATAACGGTCTTTGTCCTAAAAAATAGTTTTTTCTTAGACGAAATAGTGTGTTTGTTATGTGTAGTTGGACTGTATTCAGAAATTTTCTAAAAGTTTTCTTAACTTTAGCTAAGAACATTATTTTCTTAGATTTTATCTTAGATAGTTTCACAAAGATTTCCTAGCGAACACTTGTCTAAGAATAAAAAATGCTTGTTTAGGAAAAAGGGTGATGAATAATTAAATTGGCAAACAAACATTAAATCTAATCATTTTATGCATATTTAAATTATGAAAAATATTACAATTAAACCATTTAATGAAATGTATGTACAGATTAGCAGATTGACAAAAAGCAGTTTTAACTTGATATTAGATTTTATTTTGAGTTTATTAAGTAACAATTAGGACAAAAACAGCTATTCTTAGATTATTTCTAAGATACTTTTATGATACTTTAAGAAAAACTAAGAAAAATCTTTAATTTTAAAAGAATGATGAAAATATCTTAGAAAATATATAAACTTCAATTATTTATTGCCATTTTTATGTTAAAAGTCATAACCTGAATATCCATTTATTAGACCCAATATCTTTGTTTTCATTTTCAACTCAGTAATTCCATTTAAACATAGAATGTTTCTTATGTCATGAGACATTTCTTAGATAAAAACTAAGAAAATACATATCTTAGCTAAAAAATAAGATATATAAAATTATTAGCAAAAATTCTTAGAAAGTTTCAGATTACGGACCCTGGGTAACTACACCTAAGACTCGCCGTGTACAATAACTCGGTAATAACGGGTTATCTTTAAATGAGTCATGTCTGACGCTGTAGATATAATTGTTGGATGCTTTATTTTTTTAAATCTACCACATGTGAATGGTTTGACATACTGGCATAAATATTTGCAGCCGACGTATTTGAAAAAATGTTAAAAAGGGTCTTACTCAGACATTGTAATTATTTGAAAATAAGGAAAAAATTAAAATATTCGACATTTGCGGGTTCATTGAAATGCGCGTCCGTATACTTTTTATGCGTATAAGGATACGGATGCGGATACGCATGCGGATACGGACATATGGAAAAGCGGCCTTATTCCCCATAACAAGTTTGGATGAGAACTGTTGGACACAAGGAGCGAAAACTGCTAAATGACCAATTTTACATAAACTGACTGCAGTAACTCAGCAGCAAACAATGTGGGCTCTCGAGTAAATGTTGACGTCACACGACGGACAACGGAGAAAAGGTGATCACAAATGTTGTACTCAGGTGAGCTAAAAAGGCTACAAAGGCTAACTTTAGATTAATGAAGGGCCATAATATGATAAAAATTGTTTGACATAAGAGACTTGAAACAGCTAAAACTAAAAAGCTAATGTTAGATAATTCAAGGGTCATAACTCCTCAATTCCTATGGCGATTTTGCTAATTATCAAACTTGGCAGAGATATTATGCCACTGAACATTTTCATTAACTTTGGAGAATTTCAGACGGACAGACAGACCAACCGACATACCAAACCAAACCAATATAGCCCGCCATCTTAGATAATGCATAATAAACATGTGTAACACATGCGCAAACAAATCGAGTTTACAATTCAAGCGTGGAATTGTTTTTATAGAGTTCACGCGTGTCAGGTTATTGTCAATGTGTCCGAGGCTCCCAGATATATAAATGCAGTGGGGTTATACAGTAAACCACCAAAACTACTTCATCTTAATAGAAATATATTGATTGATATTACTACCCAGCTATTCCACTGTGTTAATCTTCGGTATTTATGTAAAATACAGATAGTTTACAGCTGTGATTTGTCATTTCAGTTAACATTTCTTGAGACTATATTAATTTTGTTATTGGCCGAATTTTATTATACAGCTAATTAATGTGTGTTCATGTCCACAGTATAAACAGTTCTATTACAATGAAAATATTAAAAGCACTTTATATATAATGAAATTACCAGGACTTTCAATATCAAATGATTTTAAGAATTTGCGATTGTTAACAATAATATGAATATAAATTGATGACTGGAAAATTCTGAATTGTAATATTAATTTTTACACAGTTAATTGATATTTCAACATTAATTAAAGCAAACCGATTTTTTAAATATACCTGTGGTTACGGAAAGCACAATTAGTGCAGCACAGCTGACTGTGGTCATTGCAGAACATGTCCAGCCTTTCATCTTCATGAACTTCACGTTTGAGTAAAAAATCCTCCACCTTCTTGGAAACTGTCCATTTCTTTTTTTTTTCTCTTCCATACAGGGAGTGTTTTTTTAACATCTGACCATGATAGTCAATACATTTTCCACAGTAAAACTTCTGACATTGTTGACAATAAAAATCTGCATCTACTTCAAGAGTCTCTATTTTGCAGATTGAACAACAATAGTATTTAACAACATCACAATCTACAGCAACAGTAGACAAAGAAAACGTCGCCATTTTGCTAATTGACTTTCAACAAAAAAAAACTATGAATTAAAGTAAAGTAAGATATTAATGTCGCAGTATTGCTATAAATAAAGATTAATATTGCAGAAAAATAAATAAATGTTAGAGCCTATTATCCAGCATGAAGAATTCAAACTGAACAGAAACAAAGATAAACTTCAAATTATATTCTGTGGTCTGATACCGGTAAACACTGTGTAAACTGTCACGTGAGTATTGGGTAACTTTAAATGTTGCACTGCGACAAAGAAGGTTTGTTGTTATATATTAGGTTAATTTAAACAAGTTTATCCCACAGATCCAATACAGTTGGTTTAAACGAGTACCGATAATAGGCATGTTTATGTATCTTGAATGTTTATTATGTAGGAGATGTTCACTATTTTATCATTACTGTCAGTACCTTTTGCTATAATTGGTTTATTTCATCAATATATTTATTTTAAATCTAATCCCCTGATTAACTCTGGTAAATATTATATTATGCAATCTTCAATAACAAGTCAAGTCAAACATTTATTAGCATATTCAAACATAACATTGCCAAGACATACACAATTAAATAATACACGAAGATGACACAATACAGTATAAGTGACAAACTGTAATTTCCTATTATGACAGAATGTATAAATTGCATACAAAAGGAAACTAAACAATGATTGGAGAAAAGCATGGAATAAATATTGTGTGGCATAAGGTAAGAAAGAAATACAAGCATACTCGATTACGTTATCGGATCGTTACGCATGTCATTTGCCATACTTAAGAAAGTGGCTATATTTATTAAGTTTTTCATTATTACACGACATCAAGTTTGTAATACTGGGTCATTGGCTATAGTATCTGGGTAAGTATTTAATACGTAATTCCCTATACAAAGGACAAACTAACAAAAAGTGATATTCATTTTAACCTGTATTGTCCAAGTATTAATGAGGTACCCACCAGTCATGTTAAAAACTTTAAATGAAGTGATTCAAGGAATGTCTTTATTTTAGACCAAAATTTAATGATTCTAATTTTCGAACGATTAGGCCAAATGAAAAAAAAAAGTTTGCAACTGTTGGAAATCAAATTTTATCAATCAGTTTTTATGGTCATATGCAAACTGTGTAAGTTTGCTCAACATTGAATCAAAAATCGTGTCTGCAAGAAATTCATTGATAAATTGTTGATGTGTTTTTCCAAACGCATGGGCAATAACTCCGGTGTTTCTGGCCCGATCATGCTTATTCGACTTTACCTTTAGTATTAGGTTCATAGACAAACTGTGCACGATTGGTGAACATTGGATGAAAAATGAAGTCTCTGTCCTGAAAAATGTCCATTTTGTATATTTTTTCACAAACAAAGGGCAATAAATCTGGTGTTTGTGGCCCGATTTTCCTTATTTTCGACTTCACCTTTAATTGGCATAAACAAACTGTGCAAGATTGGTGAAGATGGAATGAAAAATTAAGTCTCTATCATGAATTATGTCCATTTTTGTACCTTTTTTAATAAACAAAGGGCAATAACTCTGGTGTTTGAAATACGATATGGCCCATTTTGGGCGTCTACTGAGACCTGATGGTCATACACAAACTGTGACAGTTTGGTTAAGATTGGATGGAAAATAAAGTCTATATGTTTTGGACAAATATATTTTTGCACTTGTTTGCATGAAAAAAGGCAACACTTCTCTAGTGTTACTGGGTCCGTCTTCTGAAACTTTCTAAGAATTTTTACTAAGAATTTTCTATACTTTATTTTTTAGCTAAGATATGTATTTTCTTAGTTTTTATCAAAGAAATGTCTTAAGACATAAGAAACATTCTATGTATAAATGGAATTACTGAGTTGAAAATGAAAACAAAGACATTGGGTCTAGTAAATGGATATTCAGGTTATAACTTTTAACATTAAAATGGCAATAAATAATTGAAGTTTATAAATTTTCTAAGATATTTTCATCATTCTTTTAAAATTAAAGATTTTTCTTAGTTTTTCTCAAAGTATCATAAAAGTATCTTATAAATAATCTAAGAATAGCTGTTTTTGTCTTTGATATAAAGTTTGCACCAGTCTTAAAAATTTAGATTTTTCTAAGACAATAATTAAAAGATGTTTTTGTCACTCTTACTGAAAAACCTTCGAACATGTTACATCAATTGGTGAATATACCCTTGCATGTCATTACAAATTATTTATATTCATTATTGTGCAAACCTTCATTAGTATGTAATTTTGTGGTCTCTAAATTCGAAAACTAATTGTTACTTAATAAACTTAAATATAAAATCTAAATCAAGTTAAAACTAGTTTTTGACAATCTGCTAATCTGTGCATACATTCAATTAAATGGTTTAATTGTATCATTTTTCATAACTTAAATATGCATAAAATGATTAGATTTAATGTTTCTGGTATATTTGTTTGCCAATTTAATTTTTCATCACCCTTGTTCTTTAACAAGTATATTATATTCTTAGACAAGTGTTCTCTAAGAATTATTTGTGAAACTATCTAAGATAAAATCTAAGAAAATAATTTTCTTTGCTCAAGTTAACAACATTTCTGAATACAGACCAACTACACATAACAAACACTATTTTGTCTAAGAAAAATCTATGTTTAGGACAAAAACCGTTATCCTTAGATTTTTCTAAGATTGTTGACAATAACTTGAGAACATAAGATTGTTGACAATAATGTGAGAAAAAACTAAGAAATTCTCATATTTTCAGAAAATAATGATTAAATCTTCGAAAAATTATTAAATTTTAGTGAACAATTTGTCTTAGATAAGTTCAGAATACCAGCTCTGGTGTGATCTGACCCAATAATCCGGTCCGAGATGTTATGGCCATACACAAACTTTGGCTAAGATTGGATAAAAAGTGAAGTCTCCAGCGTGAGAACGAACCCAATTGTTGATGGCACACGGACAACAGACAACTCAGGAGAGGTCCCGTATACCAATAGCTCGACCCATACAAAAAAACAGGGTAACAATAGACTATAACAAACAACTAATCCTATACTGTATATCGTTAGTATATAATTAGTAAAAAAAATGACATGCAAATGAGGTTACTACTATACTAACAAACTACTAATACTATACTGTTATCAAACTACTTAAAATAAACTGTATATCGTTAGCATATAATAAGTAAAAAAAATGACATGCAAATGAGGTTAATACTATACTAACCAACTACTAATACTATACTGTTATTAAACTACTAACAAGATACTCTTTCAGAATGCTATACCAATAATGTACTAATCCTATACTAACAATGAAGTGTATATAATATACTGCCAGTATACTAATAGTATACTAACAGTATACCATCAATTGTATACTAACAGTATACCATCAATTGTATACTAACAGTATAGTTCAATTGTATACCAAGCATATACTATAAAGAATTCACAGAAGAAAATTAAGCTATTTATATTGCCCAAAATTTACAAAATAATATGATGAGGTTGACCTTAAAAAATTCTTTGTTTAAAATTACCCGACCTAGAATTTTGTTGGGTTTTGATAAAAAAAAGACTCATGATAAACCGAAACAAAATTGAGTCGCTTGGATTTTTGTGAATAGGCCTGGTAACTCCGAACAAAAAACTTTTAACGGTCATGCAGCCAAACCAGTGTGTAAAATTCGGATCTTTTAAATAGAATATAATAGAATATAAAAGAATAATATTAATAGCCAGTCATTCCAATAGCTGGCATATTAATCACATTACACTAGTTTATCAAATAAAGCTTATAACAAAACTAAGTAAGACTTCATTGTTGTTAGTCAAGTGTACACAATGAAATTAGAAAACATGTAAATAATGAAATAAATATAATGCAAACATAAATAACAATCAGTGATTTTTTTGTAGCCAATTTAGGGGCCGAAAAAGGGGCCATTTACAAAGCCAAAAAGTACCTGTTTTCACTTTTTTTTTTAAAATCCAAAGTTCACAATTGCTAGCAAGATTACGTTTAACTTTTTGTCTGCTTTATTTTTATTCCATGCACAAAATTTCTACTAGACTGATTAAGGAATTTATAATATGTTGAAATTCAATTAAAATTGTGTAATTTAACCATTATAGAATAATATCATACATAATAGGTGCAACTACACGTCATTCAAAGATCAACTATCAGTGGCATTCAAGATGGCGTCGAAGAGACAACTCGATTCGCTATCAAAACGTCTGTTATATTTGGACGCTAAAATTCATGTCAAAACAACTAAAAATGAAACATCTACAACATCTAGTGAACTGTCTTATGATGAATTTATTCTCAAGAACATAAAGACTGAAAAATTCCCAGCTTGAATGTTCTTAAAAAATGTTTAGCAACTGTCCATCCATCCATCCTTCCACGTCCCAACTTCCAATTATACTTGTTTTCTATTTAAATATTTAATATAGCCACTCAAAACTACAACATATTAAAGTTTAGCCTTAGGTTTAAACACTTTTGTTCAAGCAAATGTGTTCCATCCAGAGTTATGAGTTTACATGATAATGCTAAAGGTTTAACGTTTCAGTAAGAAATGTCCAGAGTTCTGCTGTATAAATACAGATTTTTAACTTCATAGCAGTTTCTTAAAGTTTAAGGTAATCCATCCATCATTAGCAATATTAAGATTCCAAATGAAAGTACCTTTTTCGCTAATAGTAGCCTAAGGCTATTCTAAATACATATGTATTTTAACAATTTACCATGGCATTTTAGAAAAATTCCTCTTTTTGTGTTTGTAAAATCCATATATTGTGCAGAGTTTTATGTTTTTAAATAGTCAAGTATATGTATTTTAAATAAAATGCAACAAAAATTTGCAAATGACTATGAACAAATATTTTTAATTTGTTTGCATCTTTCAGTTCCAGTCCTCAAAACATTACAAAGTTATAAGATTAAAATTTCCCCTATAACGATTGGTGTAAAATCACCATATAGAAAGGTTGGACTACCATAATTGTTACATATATTTTAGAAGTAATCTATATGGTATTAGACAACAACAAAATGAAATAAAAAAAGTTTATGACATATTTATTTCAAGTCTATAAAAATATATCTGTGTATAAATATTGCATACTTCAGAGAAGGGGATGCTTCTGGATGAACTGCAACACCATCACCAATCATCTCATTTCATTTCCGCGTTTGCCAGCATACTTTCTTCTTCTGCAACATCCCTGCAATGTGTGTTTATATAGCATGATATAATAGATAAGTCTGTCGAGGGAAAACCAGGCTGAATGCATGTGCGTAAAGTGTCATCCCGGATCAGCCTGTGCAGTCCGCAGAGGCTAATCCGGTTATAAGAGACTATACGTCGAAACAGAAAATACCATAACAGCGGAAAGTGTCGTCCCGGATAAGCATGCGCGAACTGCACAAGCTAATCCAGGACGACACTGTACGCACACGCATTTAGTCCGGGTTTCCCACGACACGCCTCATTTAAACATTGTATTCTACATACATTTTGAAAGCCATCGCTCTGAAAAAGAAATCAACAAAGAAATCACACACTTATCAAAAAGAACAAACACACACTTATCAAACAGAAACACATACTACATTCACAACAGATACACTGTACATTGAAATTACTATTGTTATTTCATTTGGGATTACTGATTTCATATAATGTCACATTTCTTAGTGCAAATATAACTCCTTTTGAGCAAATCATTTTCTGTGATTTGTTTGAGATATTAAAACAGCTTATAAATTAAGCCTGATTGTGAAAAAAGCTGTTGATTTTTTTAAACTCTAAAACTCATTAGAAAATGAGAAATCATAAAGACATGTAGACTTCGTTTCAGCTGTTCCACCCTTTAGACAATGCCTACTAGTATTATGGCTGAAAAGAAATTTATTTATTTATATTGTAACCTGCTGCATTTCCACTGAAAACGGTGCATCTGCTGCACTCTCTTTTGGTGACAAAGCAACAACTTTCAGATGCTTTCCCGCATGGCGTTTCATCGCCTTCTGTAAAGTATATTAAATACATGTATTGCCATTACAATAATTGTGGGGGTGTAAATAACAAAACAATTGTGATTTTACTTTTTGTGCATGTATGTACTGTTCCCATGACGAGATGGAACATATGGGCAGTCAGTGCTATGGATGTTATTGTCATTGTTCCAATTTATAAAACTCAGGAATTGTGTGCTATTCGGGCTTGTTAGCTCAGTTGTAAGAACACCCGAATTGCCAGCAAGGGATGTTTGGTAAGATTTTCAGAGGTACAGGATGAAGCGTACCATTGTCGTAGCGTACTAGTGCCAAAGCTTACCAATTAAGGATACCGGCCTCATATTTGTTTTGAATTTGTGACATCAGTATTGTAAAATGTACTTGAGATTTTATCGTATTCCATTAAACAATAACAAGAAATGAATGACACTTGTGAAAGTGTTGGTTATACTGAAATTTTAAAATTTTAAATACATTTTATATATAACCAATAAGCCTTAGGCTTATTGAGACACTCACGAGTCCGTTTCCTTGGTAGAACCAGTACTTGGTGTCTTTGGGGGAGATCTTGAGAATGCTCATAGGGGATCGAACCCATGACCTCCCGATCGCTAGGCGGACACGTATCCACTACGCCACCGCGACCTCGCCGAACCAATAATGTTCAACTTAAAAACCAAGCATTTAATTACTTACCGGTACCAATTTTCGTGTTCACCACAAAGCTGGGGATTCCTGAACTTTATTTTTCACATGAGCTTTTCCATATGGCACAATATTCGGTATCTAGTTACTTCGGCATCTGGTTACGTCGGCCTCGTAATCAAGTGCCACTTCGGCATTCGGGTTTGGCCAGTTCGGCATTCACAGCTAGTAACTTCGGCACTGGTAGAGTATCACATATTTAATTGATGTTATATCAGTTTGCAATTAATTAACACCTATATACTACTTAAAGATGGGTGTGAAAAAACAAAGACATGCAAAAAGGCACATTTCATCAGTTTGCCACAATCATGTTTATATAAATAAATTTCAAAGAGCCAGTTAATTAACACATAATAATGTTTGATATATTTAGGCATGAGCATTTCAATTAATTGAATTCGTTGAAGATTAAAATGGTATATAAGGTTGAAAAAAGCATTCGATTTCATCGTCTTCGAGTTCCTTCTAACAATGGCATATGATAATTGTATACGTTGTAATGTGCGTGTTCGTGTGCGACAGGAAGCTCTACAGTGCGATGTTTGCTCGCGTTGGCAGCACAGAACCTGCAATACTGGCTGGTAAGTGTTCATTGTTTGTTGACCAAGTATATGATGTCTTATATTAAAGTTTACGTCAATAAAACATTATGTCTATCTGTCTATTTGTCTTATTATAAATGATGATTTGATAATGTTTTTAATGATTTTAAGATTGCAATCAGAATAAAATATCTAGATAAAACAAAGATAATTTTATTGATCGATCAATTAATTCAGTGTTTTTTCATGAAAGCGGTGTCATTTAAACTGTGAAAATTACCGCTGTAATATCATAGAATAAAATATAGACAGGTTATAGATCATTTTATTGATCGATCAATTAATGTCAGTGTTTTTTCATGATAGCGGTGTCATTTGAATGTGAAAATTACCGCTGTAATATCATATTTTATGTATATGCCTAGATATAAACATCTAAAGCAGTGTACAATAAAAAATTAGGCAGATAAAATGTCGAATGTAATTATAGTAAAATAATTGTTGTAATACTGTTTGCATTTTTATGGTCAAGTCAAAATAATAAGAATTATAAAATTATATAATGTAAATGTTTATTATTAATTGTTTTATTAGGATGCCAGTGCTCAACCAGAATATTTTGATACAGACGTTACAAACATTGGCTGTATTAACAACTTGTAACATCCCACATTCAATGCTGATGATTTGTATACTGAACGAATTTTGTACTCATTATTTTAAGAATATAAGAATCAAAAGAATTTAGGGCGTCAAAAATATATACAGCACATGAAAACAACATTGCTAAGAAGGCAAGAAATATTTTTACATATACATGTACACATAATTTACATTATATTATCTGTCGCGCTGTGCTTGATATATGTATTGCATTTTTCAGCTTGACACAGAGTTCATCGACGGCCAGGCACCGGACTTCTTCCGGAACATCGTGGTGAGGAACAGCAGGCACCTGGTGTTCTATACTGGAGCTGCTGGCCGCGGGGAATACATGGTATATGGACGGTACCTTCAGAGTCGTCAAGAGTCCGCTCAAACAGCTCTTCGGCATCCATGCTTTTGCCAAGAATGGCGACAGTCTGAAGCAGATCCCGCTGGTGTTCTGCATTATGTCGGGGAAGAGTAAACACGACTACTATGAGGAATGTATTCATACATAATTATAACTTACGTCAATTTTTATTCAACTATTCCATTTTATTGAAAAAAATACACTACATAAATTTAATTTTCTCATTAATGATTTTTAACATTAACATTTTCTGATTTATACGCACGTGAATAGAAGTGTATAGCTGATACAATTTAATATATTGCTAAGTTGAAATAACAATCTTTACCTTATATCCATCATTATATCGCAATGTTGTTACTTAAATTTACAGGTCCTCAGAGACATTGAGCGCAGACTCCCGGGCGACATTGCCGTGCGAACCTTCGTCGCCGACTTCGAGGCTGGCCTGTGGCAGGCGCTGAGGAAGCGTTTCCCGGGGTACGCTATTCATGGGTGCGCCTTCCACTGGTCACAAGATGTGTTCCGGAAGATACAGGAGATTGGCTTGCAAGTAATAGATATAACAAGATTTAATGTAATACCATCAAATGCAGTAAAATTTGATTACCATAAGTACTTTAAATGTAATTCCATAAAAAAGTACATGCAATACCATAGAAAGAAAAATATTCTTATACAATGTATAGTATAAACATAATTAAGACATAGAAAATAATAAATAAAAATAAAGATATTCTTCCATTTACAATTTTAATTTCAGACGGCGTTTAAATGTAATTCCATAAAAAGGTAGATCTACATGCAATACCATAAAAAGAAAAATATTCTTATACAATGTATATTTTAAAAATAGTTAAGACATAGAAAATAATAAATAAAAAGATGTTCTTCCATTTACAATTTTAATTTCAGACGGCATAAAATCAGAAGGACGACGTATACCAGTTCCTGCGTCAGGTGATGGCTCTTCCACCCCAGTTTGATACTTCCTTGGGGTTTTATTTTTTCAAGCGTATTTATTAATTTGTATTTATCAAATATCGTATTGTGTATTATATTATTTTTATTTATTTAATTCACATGTCTTAGTAAAGCGCATTTCTATCAAATAATATAATTCATAGTGCAATAGGAAGCCAATTTTTTGTTGACATAGTCCCTTTAATGTGCGTTTCAAAAATATATTGTTTAAAACCATTATTAACACTTGTGCACTGAAATCATTCATCCATGACGCTCAGTCACATCTGGGACAGGTGCACTTGTCATTGAATATTTTAATTTATTTTCATCGTGCATTTAATCGATTAGCAAAAAAAATATAGGAGACCTTTACACATTTATTTATACTCCAAACTTTGACGCAATCCCTTGATAAATAGTTGAGAAATTGTGAACAATAAAAGTGTTGCGTTTAAAGTGTAATTAATTGAGTGTAAATACATACGTTGGAGATCTTGACCTGTCTTGGGCCGCTTACCACTCTAAGCAGTTTGCAGAAATCTACACTGAACAACCAGTTGACATTTCTACATTGCCTCCATTGTTTAAAGAACAAACTGAATCTTTTGCCATGATTAGGTATTCAATGACTATTGTAAGCAAAACATAAAACATTGGCTTAAAGTTCTACGGCCAAACTCCATTCATTGCATGTGATAAGTCTAGCTTTGCAATTGCTTAACATATATATACGTGTGTAATAAATATGGCCAGACCACTTGTGCAAAAATTGCTTTGTAATGATGTTAGGTGGATTACATGTACATGTAGCAATGTAACTCTCAAGACTCTTGGTGATTGGCAGGAGAACAGTGGTTGGACAAGTGCTCTTGAGAAGGCCAGTGTGGCGTCTCCTAGTACAGCTGACTACCTTTCTGAGAGCCTCCCATGTGGGTAAGACAACAAGTGACAGCAGCATTGTTGTACTTGTTAATGGAGAAGGCATTTGGTGCATCAGAAGACGGTCATGGAACTACTGTTGATGTGTGGCTAACGCACAAGGAAAACATATATCTAATGTTTCTTTTCTGGTCAGTCACTCTGAGATTTTAAGTAACTGTTGTAGTAACTGTTTGTGCTTATTCATGAAATGTCTACATTTCACATAAGCAACTGTTCAATGCGAAACATAAATTATCTACCAAAAACAAGACTGTTCTCTTTTTTCCAGGTTGTTTGTTTCTTGCCAAGTCCGGAACGCCAACCTTCATAATTTCTTTGGCCATGAAAAACGGCGTTTCCACCTTCTCTATAACAGTTTGGTAATGTACGTATGGGACCAATGTCTGACCTTGTATCCTGTATTGAAGAACGTTTTGAAGTCAAACTGGATGCCACAGAGATTGATGCACTAACAGTAGATGGTGCTGTTGTTGTCAGCCTACTCCTTGTCAGACATTTCAAGATTCTGCAGACGCCATTTTTGCACCATTTCTTAGTCATCAAATGTATTCAGTCAAGCGGTTTGGTGTCAGTTGGGATGTGTACAAGCAGGACAGCCTTAAATAGGCAACAATGGGAAATGGTGTTGTTCTATTTCTTAGCTTAGCAGTTTGTGCTCATGGACCCCAAAGATGGTGCTGTTTTTTCTACTCAAAATGATGGTGTTGTTAATTACAGTATAGTAGATTAGCACCATGTGGTCACGAAGAAGCGGGTGAAAAACTCACGTTGCATGTGGCTGATGTGGCGATGCAGGGCTACCAGACTGCTATGATCAAACATGTGGATACATATGTGTTAGTTCTTGCCGTAGCAGTTTGTTATCGGATTTCAGTTTCTGAATTGTGGCTAGCTTTTGGGGCTGGCAAAAATCTATAGATATATTACATATCACGCTATTTCAAACTCACTAAATTTCTCTTCAGACTACTAGTCTTGCTGACTGGGGCTGGATCAGAGTAAAGGCTGACAAATGGAGACTTGTTTGGTCTTCTTTGCCTCAAGCTGCAGTGTCATGGTTCTCGGGTGTGGTTGTAACACACAGAAGGGCTGTTATGGAAGATGCAAGACTGAATCGCTCTGCACAGCTTTATCAAGTGCAATTTGCTATTTTAATTATTATATCGTTCCCTTTTAATTCACAACATCAAATCTATGTCAGAGATGGTCATGACACAATGATATATATTAAACCCCTTTTCAGAATGGTATCAAAATGGTAAATTTATTTGGCATTAAATGGTAATTTATTTGCTGATTTTATACAGTTAATATACTTGTGTTTATGTATGTATATTGTTGACATTTTGTCTTACAGTGATATATGTTGTAGCAGCATTTATCTTTAATCATTTTTACAGTAATGTTATTTGAAAAGCATTGCAAGATAACCCTTTTGGGGGGGGGGGGCAATAGGTTGTCATTGCCATTGTAAAAGAAGAGAATTTTTATGATGATAGTTTAGTTTTCATTTGTATGACGAGTTATTTCAAAATCCTTCAATTCACGGGAAGTAAGGTTTGGACAAGCACTATTTTGACAATGAAGCATTTTTTTATTTTGAAATTTTACTACCTCAAAGTATTACCTTTATGATAGCCATCCAATTCTTGAGATCGATACATCGACTCATCTCGGTTAATATAAATTGTGAAAATGCAGAACATCTTTTCGCCCAAAAAATCTTTTCGTGGGTAGTTCTTTGCTGGCCCCTTGGTGGGCCATTTAATTGTCTCCACTGGAAATGAAATTAAAAACAAATGAATGGATATTTCCTATCTAGAACATTTAATTATATTTTGTACTGAGTAAACATTTCTAAAACATTTTCATACTTTTCTCAATTGTATACTTAAATGCATGTATACAGATATGTGTCAAAACAATTTATTAATAGACCACTCTCATTATCCAAAGTATTTTTATTCATGAAATAATGTCACAAAGCAATGCACAATCGTTGTCAGTATAAAAACAAAATCAATACGACTGCACGATGAATTCTGACTTTTCCTGTTCCCTTTATGCAAAACTTGCAAAAGGTGCATGAAAAAAACATAACATTGTGTATAAATTCAATCACATTCAGAATGTACATGCTTACCGCATATATGATATTTTCAGGCGGTCACTTTTCTGTCCACGAATTCTAATGAACTTGTCCTGCCACGTTTCAAGCCATTTTCCACTAATGCAATGAAGCGATGTTCGTTTTCACTTGCCGACAGCTCGTATGATTTCAGATGTAAAAATCTGCACGAGATTTTTGTGCTTTAGCTCTGATTGGTCAGTCTATTTATAAACTGACCAAACCTGTTTACTACCTCATTACACATCCAGGTCTTTTTCTTATTCAATTTAATATTTTATGATACGTGCATTGTATGTTGTTTTAATTTCAGGTGCTATTGTCTTCAGTGCGGTAATTTGTTATGTGTCGTGTATTTGTTTTTTCATATATATATATATATATATATATGTGCTTTGTATAATTGGTTTCATGTCCTATGTATTATGTATGTTGTTATTGTTATGTCATGATAGATATAAAAATATAAAAAATATAAAAGTATGAAATATATATTTGTTTACCTTATAATATTTTCAAAAATAATATTCATCTAACGCACCATCGTCAATGCAATCTCAATAACAACAACAATAAATGCATAAAGAAATATATTTTAGTATTTTAGAAACAAATAGTGCATTATTACTTGTGAATAACATAAGTGCCGAAGTGTCCAATTGTAAGTGCCGAAGAGTCCAATTTCAAATGCCGAAACGACTAGCTAAGGCCGAAGTTACTAAAGTCCGAACTCACCAGGTGCCGAAATAACTAGCATCCCAATATTCAACTTGGCACATTCTAGATGGCTACCCTGAACACACAAATATCCCCCAATTCCATGCTGCAATTCACTAACTACATTGTTGTAAGTGGTACAGGGTGTAGTCCACAATGCTTGCACGGTTGAAAGTTGTTCAACAAAACACTACACACCACAATTCGACGACCTTCCTGCCAAATGTTTCGTATGACATGTTTGCCAAGTTTAATATAAATTTACAAGTAGTAATTAGGACTTGGGCAATCTGAACCCTTACATTATGCCCTTAAACATAGTTGTGGTCGATACGAATCGAAGTCCTAACTTAACAGTATTTCTTTGGTTTCGAAAATTGAAATCTTCCACGTCTGTTTATTTGTCAACAACGAAGCCATTTTTCCTTCACCGGAAGTAATCTCTAAACAAAATTAACCTAATCTAAAACTGATATTTTCTTAAATAAAGCACACGGAAATTATAAATATACGTATATACATATGTTTTAGTATTAAGAAATCTATTTTACCATTATTTATATCTTTTGCACAAATATTATTTCCTATCTCGTTTTGGCGTAATGTTTATATTACGCAGTTAGCCGAACGTTTTCGGAATAGTTCGGCACTACCGAATAGTGGCGAGATTACACGGAAATTGACGATCTAATGATGGATGGAGAACCTTAAAAAAAAATAAAAATCGAGGACTTGAGCCGAAATTGTATCTGTCAGTTTTGCCATAAAGAACTAAATCAAGCAAAACGCACTAACCGTCTATGCTCTGAAATAATCATAGATCGTATTAAGAAATAAATCCGTATAATATTTAACAAAACAACAGCACAGAAAATGTCCCTTTCTGCACGTTTATTTCTCTGCTAAACAATTCAAGCTTTTCGAAAAATCGAGAAATCAATGACGTCATATTTAATATGAAGTAACGAATCTACACCGAGAGCGATGATTTTTACTACTAAAGCGACTAGCCAGTTGTGTTTGTTTCGGCTCGGTACCGTTTGCGATTGAAGTCTCGATTTCCTAAACGAAATATCATAAACTATACATTAAAATATACAGCAAGAAAATCCCTACAAGCTGATATAAGTTTGAATGGTATATCTGTTATGTTGTTAATAGAACTGCGGATTTTCGCTCAAACAACATATAGATTTGCGTTTAAATTGCAATATTTGGTATATCCCATCAAATACAAGGAAACAAATGTCATAGTTATATGCGCTTTGAGTTTTGGTTAATCTGTTGAAAATCTCACTCAAATTGTCCCAATGGTTGCAGAGAAACCTGAGTTAAACCGCTTGCGATTAAACACAGTTTTTATATAAACGTTGCTTTAACTTGTAGGATGAAACAAATTAAATGACGTCATGAATTTTGACATAGGGTCCAATTCTTTGCGATTTATGAAAATTGTGTTTCTTGCGATATTGTTTTCGGCCCGTATCATTTAAATGTTGTAAAAACAGGATTACAAGAAAATGATACTTGGATCTACTGCAGGATACTAAAAAAATCATGTATCTTATGGCTATTAACACGGCCTAAAAGTTTGAGGCTTGTATTTGGAGCCGTCTCAGAAGAATATTCATTTCGTAAACTAATTTTAACCACATTTAGTTTAAAATGTGTTGAATTAACAAAATAAAGCTGTTTGTAAAAAATAAATTTAACCTGCCACTTTGAACTGTAGTAGTTGCTTTCGTTCCATAATATTTGCATTTCTTTAAAGATATTTAACAATATTTAAATTTGAGTTCTTGTCTTTAAGATATAGGTTGCATAATTGATATGTGAATCATTGGTGTAAATTAAGAAGGCATCAAAAGATATTGAAGTGATAGCAATTATCAACAAATGAGAAATTGTACAGGAAGACAAGGAAAACACGGTCGCAAACATGAAACATATTGCACGTAGAAATATATTTTAGCCCCATTGGTCTGCAGAACATATTGCATGATATTTGCAAAATCTTTGATAAATAGCAAACAACTTATTTATATTTGCAATGCTTTACTTGGGCATCAAAATATGTTTGTTCCAAGTAACCCGACCAACCAGAAAATTGCCCCGACCCTAGAACATTTTGTTGAGCTCGTCGGAATTGTGTTTTCTTTTTGGTCATATTTTCGTTAAAATTATATTTTTTTTGGTTATAAGCATTTTCTTGTGGTTAATTTTTTCAGCCGAAACTGAGGATCTAGCATATACACTATATTAACCCCGTATTGAAGACAGACTCTTCAAGTTGATCATTTTCTTACACACACAAAAGTATACCGATCTACCGACCCTATTTATTCGGCCATGTTACCTGAAACAAACATACGCATAACGTTTACCACTCATACACAGAGTTCAATGCTGTACTAATGACACACTTATAAATGCTCTTATAAATAGGTTAAATAGGTTAAGTTCAATGCTATACTAAGAACAAACTGGTGCATAGTACTCAAAGCGGACAAAGTACAATGCTACACTAACAAACGCATGGATGGACTGTTTTGAAGTTCATTGATATACTAATGACGAACTGCAGGTGAGAATATAGTTTAATGCTATACTATATATGGACTCGGGTCAATTACTCATCTTAATGCTATACTATGAATATATCCCAATGCAGTACGCGATTACGGCTCAAATGGTATACTTTTTATTGCTAATCCAACTCAAGTTGCGTGGATACGTCTGAATGTTTTGGAGCAGCCACGTGGCGGTATCGTTCAATTTTGTACAATATAACTTTTATTATTTAACCGATCTAAAAGTGAGATTCGAAATGAATTTCCGTTATTATTAATTATTGTTTCTTTTGCATCTGGTATAAACGAAGATATATACTTTAAATGAGGGAAATGTGATATGTGAAATGTTTTAATAATTGTATTCTTGTACCGTTTGTAACTGGTACAAACGAAGTCGTGTACTGTACACGAGGGAATTGTGAGATATGAAATGTTGTTTAAATATTGTATTCTGGCACCGTTTGTATCTGGTACAAACGAAGTCGTGCACTGTACACGATGGAATTGTGAGATGCGAAATGTTGTTTAATATTGTATTCTGGTACCGTTTGTATGTGGTACTAACGAATCGTGTACTTTACCCCAGGGCAATGCGAGATGTGAACTGTTTTTAATAATTGTATTCTGGTTCCGTTTGTATCTGGAATAAACGAAGACATGGGAATTGTGAGATGCGAAATGGTGTTTAATAATTGTAATCTAGTACCGTTTGTATCTGGTATAAACGAAGACATATATACTACACATGAGGGAATTGGAGATGTGAAATGTTGTTTAATAATTGTATTCTGGTACCGTTTGTATCTGGTACAAACGAAGTCGTATACTGTACACATAGGAACATAGGTCATTGTAAACAAAGTGACCTTGTTTTTCTGTGCAAATTTAGTTATTAGTGGTCAGAAACTTACCAAGTGTTTTCCATTTCGTAAATTGTTGAATCTATTATATATTTCAAACGTCTGATACTGTTTCAAATGTTTCATAGACGGCCCTCGAAATGACGTGTTTGATGACAGTTAATTATCCTGTTAGAAGTACAGTTGGTCATGAAAAGCATGAAAATTGATAAAATCAACACACTGTTTTTATGAATAGAATGACATTTGTCTTTAAAATAATTGTATTCTTGTACCGTTTGTATCTGGTACACAACGACGTGCACTGTCATGCAAAATACATTCCGAAATGTTGTGGTTTTTTTTCAAATATATATTTATGATATATTATAAGTATAAAGTTCAGGGTCGATGCTATAATTATGTCAAAGTTCTCGTTCTTTTTCTGTCGATTAAATACCCCGGTTGTTGGCACACCATCTTGTGTTGTGTATTTTATGAAACCTGATGGTATGAATAATGAATAATGAATAATTTATGTTTGGCATAAATGAAATGAAATAGAAAACATAAATACATTTATTATCGTAGTTTAGTATGGTTTATACGGTATGTGTTTTTAGGTTATACGGTAATTTGCCCGCTGAAATTTCCGAAATTTCCTCGTGGAAGTATTGAAGATTTGAAACTAACTGGTTTGAGAAGTCATTCGACTAGCAAGCGGGGTGTAGTGCGAACTGAATTTACAGCGTGTCAAATTATTTCATTTTTTTGAGATGGTTATGCAGCTTACAGAGTGTCCTAGTTTCCTGTACAAGGAATGAAGTGAAGTAGAACTGGTTTTCTCCCGTGTTTGAATTAACTCTCTATGAATTAAAAACATCAACTTGTTAAAATTATTTATATTCTTAATCATGTTAAATTAGTATATCTTATATCTACAATCGAATTATTTACTGTAAAGTTCTGCATATGTTGTAATGTCGCTAAAACCCGGACAAGTACATTTGTGAAGAATCCTGGTATCTATTACAAATGGACATATAAATCTAAACAATAATAGTCATTACAGTTATTGTGTGCGGAAATAATTGGAAGGCATTTATAGGCAAATTATTGATTGAGGTTGAAATTTAATGTTGATTGAGATTGAGATTTATGGATTTTTGATATTAAGATTAAGGGTTGACTAGGATTGAGATTTAGGATTTTTTAACATTGAGATTAAGGGTTAACTGAGATTTTAATTTAATAGTACTTTTGATTCAGGGTTGATTAAGATCTAGGATTATTTGAAATTAAGATTTGAGGTTCATTGAGATTGAGATATAAGGTTAATTGAAATTGAGACTTAAAGCTGCTTGATATCGATATTTAAGGTGGATTAAGATTGAGAATTAATAAGAATTAAGGTTGCTTGAGATCGAGATTAAAGGTTGATTTAGATTGTGATTAAAAGCTGCGTAAGATTGAGAATAAATGCTGGTTGAAATTGATATTTAAAGCTGCTTGAGATTGATATTAAAGAGTGATCGAGATTAACATTAAAAGCTGCTTGAGATTGAGATTAAAAGTTTGATCGAGATTAAGATTTAAAGCTGCTCGAGATTGAGATTTAAAGCTGCTTGATATTGAGATTTAAAGCTGCTTGAGATTGATATTTAAGGCTGATTAAGATTGAGAATTAAGGTTGCTTGAGATTTAAATCTGCATGATATCGAGATTTAAGGTTGATTAAGATTAACATTTGAAGCTGCTTGAGATTGAGATTAAAAACTGATGAGATTAAGTTTTTAAAACTGCTTGAAATTGAGATTAAAGACTGATTGAAATTGAGTTTTAAAGCTGCTTGAGATTGAGATTAAAAGGTTGATTGAGATTAAGATTTAAAGCTGCTCAAGATTGAGATTTAAGGTAGATTAAGATTGAGAATTAAGGTTGCTTGAGATTAGATTAAATGGTGCTTAAGGTTGAGATAAAATGTTGCTTGTGGTTGAGATTGAAGCTGCTTGAAATTGAGATTAAGGGTTGTATGAGATTGAGATTTAGGGTTGTTTGAGAGTGAAATTTAAAACTATTTGAGATTGAAAAACAGGACTGTTTGAGAATTGTATTGTTTTGAGTCGGGCAATTGTATATGGGAAATTAGGGTATTAAATCAGCAATTCAATATATAGGAGTGTGTTTTATTGATGCATTCATACAAATACATGTATGTAATTGTAAACTTGATTTATGTTGATCTGTGTATATTTAAACCAGTTGTGTTTTTCTCATTGCATTACATGACAGACTTTTCGTGAAGGTAATAGTTTACACGAAAAGTGTATTGACATTACTTACTGATATTAATGAGGGATTAGGGAGTCCATTGACCATGTTTTAAACGCCTAACTTTTTAGAGGGTGACTCAAATTGAATTGTACACAAAGTAAAACTATGACCAGTAGTAGGCTAAATTGTGGCGTGATGCTAGCTCTTATATTCTATGTAGCAGACACCAGGAATAAATGGGGCAACTAAGTGGTGTCAGGGAAGGACATTTTTATCCCAGTACTGAAGCTTTTGGGGTCCAATTTCATGATAGAAACGTTCACATGAATTTACTCAATTAAGAATTTTATAATGACCCTTGAGATCATATGACAGATCACTCATTAGGCAGAGGTTATGAACAAGAATCACGGACAGGCAGAGCTATTGTTGGCAATTCAAACTTTTAACTCAAGAAAAGGGGAGAGGTCCATGTACTATGAAGCCAGGAAAACGATTACCAAGCAGGAGGATGGTCTGATTATGCGGTTTAATTTGAGCAAATTCGTAATTGGAATGGGTGGAGTGATAGCGAAAAGGGGTCTATGTGGACCATATTAAGGAAATCTTGAACCAGAGTTACACACCTAGAAAGCGGGTTTAAGCATACAGATGTGAATTATTTGGAACTTGGAAAAGATGTAGAAATGAATCAGTTATAGGTTTTGGCAATGCTCTCAGGAACTTGGGAAACAATGCTTGTCCATGGATAGGGCCCTGGGCTTTAGAGACTTGTATAATTGATCAATAAATTCAGGACTTTAGGCGATTTTGATTTACAGAAACTTGTCCAATTTACTCCACTTTTATTCTTGATGCTGCGATCAGTACAGCAGTGGAATAATGTGGATTCCAGGGTTCGTTATATTGCTAACTTAAAGACGTAAGAGTCCCAGAATTAGGCCACTCTCTTTAATGACCCAGTTGCATCCCTCAGATCATTTGTTATGTGTACATATGTTCAGTACAGGACCTGCAGGTAATATTTAGTTCTATTTTGGAAGAGAGATTGCAAACACGTTTATTGAACCGCAATCAAAGATGTAATAACAGCAACTTTCAGGCATATAGAGACTCTCAAAGCAGAACCTCACAGAACCGCAGTAACACTAATTCATGCTTTAGTAACAGATACTGCTATGTATGATTATTATCCTCAAAATCCAAGAGGTAATATATTTTAGGATAGAAAGCTAATAAATGACATTGATAACTAACAAACTAGGTACAATGGCCATATGCGTCATGATATTTGAAATCTAAGGCCATATCAGCAGGCTAGTCTTGAGAGAAATTACAGACCTAAATTCAATATACCTGATCATGGTCACATGAGATATACAGTTTATTCATATGAAAATTCAAGCCCTCACACGGGTCCTGGAAATTCGGATAATCTTTGTCAGAATAAGCCGTCATACATTAGCAGACCATTTATTTATAGATACTGTGAGGGAAATGGTCATGTAGAAAAACGCTGCCCAGTAAAGAACCAGGAAATTTGTTACTGATTGGTAAAGAGACCGATTTTCTATCAAAGAATCTCTAAGGCAATATAACAAAGAAGTTGTGAATGTAGAAACCAGCTGCTTAATGTAATATGATGCCACTAAGAATGTTGATAATGAAGCTGACTGTACACTTAACGGGGTTAATAGAAAAGAAACTAGTATACCGGTAATAGGAAATTATAAAGATAAATTTTCTCAGCCAAAATGATAAAGAGGTGGTAGTTCATGGTATAGAATTTGAACAAACCTGTACGAGTTCTAACGAGTATTTATATTTTCAGTTCTGGTTAATCATGTTCTTACCAACAAATGGGAGTTTGTGCGAGTTGGTGGATGCGTTTGGTTTTGGAACCTGACATTCCACTATGCGGAGTCGTCCACTCTGTTTGAAAGACGATGAGCCATGCGTCCCTTGACGCTGTGGGTGGCACCAGCGCTTGTTCAATTTGAAATGATCTGCCTCTTGTGAAATTAAATACCCCGCTTGTTGGCACACCTATCTTGCTTGTTATCTGTCCATTGTATGACCCATTGAGGTTAGAAGTTTTTAATAAAAGCCGGTTTAACAGAAGTTGAAGCCTTGCATTGTTCTATTCCATGATGTCTGACGTTAGAAATGAATATATCTGGTCTTTAGCGAAGTTTTTGTTTAAGGCAATATTGCTAAGACAATCTTTTATTGACGGAAATACAAATTTACATGAAAGACTATAACGTAAACACGGAAAATTCATATATGTTTAAAAAAAAATGTAACTATGATATAATAATATATATGTAATGTTGCTTTATTTTCATGACATTATAATCAGAAATAACATGTTTATATTATCATTATAATATGTTGCATTTATATGAATATGTTATATATAACATACATTTATGTATTGAAACTCTGTATTCTAAGCTGGAGGCCTTTATTACAAATAAACATATTGTATTGTATTGTATATTGTTGTGTATTTTATGAAACCTGATGGTTAGATAATAAATTATTTATGTTTGGCATAAATGAAATGAAATAGAAAACATAAGACAAGACATCTAAAGCCCCGGTCACACTGTCACGATTTTTGCTACGATTGCCCACGATTTACAAAATCTTGGTGAAGCGTGGAAAAGCGTAAACACATACGTACCGGCATCTTAGTGAATCTTGGGGGATTCTTATCGATTCGGAAGCGCTACGACAGTTTTGAACATGTTCAAAACATATGTGGCTTATCGTCGCGCCGCCTCCAAAACGTAGGACAATCCTAGTGGCATCGTATCTCAGTCTGGCTTATTCCTACAGCCATCGTAGAGGCATTCGTGGCCTTTCGTGTTTAATCGTGATTCTATAACGTCATAATACTTCGGTATTAAATGAGATCGTACCGGTGCGCATGCGTATCAGCGTACTTCCGGTAGCGTGCTGTGCTGGATTGAAAAATCGTATTGCCGATTGTTTTGGGAAAATTTAACGTTAGTTTTTTTTTTAACGCTTTAATTGCCATCAAACCCGAATATATATAATTCGTACCACCAAACACGAATATTAGTGTTTGTTCGTCAAACAAACGCGAATGGAAAATGAGAAAGATTGCCCACTCACTCCGGGTGAAAACGAAAGTAAAAAACTTGCAAAGGGACATACCAAGTCCAACCCATCAAAAGGCAAAATTTCTGCCTAAAAACCTGAAGAAAATAACGAAAGCGAGTCAAGTCTTGAAATAATGAGAAAGGAAATGAGAGAATTTATGCAAAACCTTCAGGGTTCAATAAACAAACATGATGGAGTGCTCTACAAAGTTTGTGGAAGGCTGACTAGTTTGGAGGAATATTATCAGTACGACGATTATGGGGAGTATGGATTAGAATGTGAAGAAGGATAATTACACGAACCCCTTAATCAGAGACTGGACTTGCCATTGTCAGTCTCAAAGGCAAATGACCAATGGTCGACCAGATTTTCTGATTTGTCTAAACAGTTCAAAATGAATGAATATACTGATGCTCACATTGAGTACACCTTGGCTCAAAATGTAAACGAGATGTTTAGAAATTGTATGAGAAATAAAAACAAAACTAGCACAACCACAGGTGAGGAAGCAAACCACAGAAGCATTAAATCAGGTATGTAATGACAATAGTATTTTTGCTGGAAGAATTAAACATTTCCCTAAAGAATGGAAAAAAATTAACTTCTGATCCTGACATTTTAGACATGGTACAACATTGTCACATTGAATTAGATGCTTCATTTTATGACGCTTCTTTTCACCAAGATACTGGTTTCACACAATATTAGTTCAATTTTGTTCAATGTGCCATAATTGATAAAGAAATTGAAAAAATGCTTGCAATTGGTGTTATTAAAGCTGTACAGTCACAATAAAATCAATTCCTGTCACCAGTATTTCTAAGGCCTAAGAAAAATGGCGAATACCGTATGCTTTTGAATTTAAAACAGTTAAATTTCTTCGTCCCATATCACCATTTTAAAATGGAGACATTTGAACAAGCTTTGACTTTGATAAAACAGGGAATGTTTTTTTGGCATCAATTGATTTAAAAAATGCATATTATTGTGTACCAATAGCTGAAGAGCATCAGGTCTATTTACGGTTTACCTGGAGCAAATAATTTACCAATACACATGTTTTCCCAATGGTCTTGCTTTTTGTCCGCGGAAATTCAGCAAACTGCTGAAACCTGTTTATTTAAAACTGAGAAATATGGGATAAATTAACTCAGGTTTTATTGACGACAGTATACTTTGTGGAGAAACATTTCAAGAATGTATAAATAATGTGAATACCACTAAAAAATTAATGACTGATACAGGGTTTGTTGTTAATACAGAAAAATCAGTATTGGTTCTGTCCACAAAATTGACATTTTTAGGAAATATAATTGATTCTGAGAAAATGATTGTTTATTTACCCTTAGAAAAGAAAGAAAGGATTGTCAAAGAATGTAAATATTTGATTAACAGGGAAAAACCTGTTATTCGCAAAGTTGCACAAGTTATTGGGTATATTGTTGCATCTTTCTCAGCTGTACAATGAGAACGATTGCATTACAGAGAATTAGAAATTCAAAAAACATTCGCGTTACAAGAAGCCCATGGAAATTGTTATTCGGAAATGAATATAACAAACGAAATGAAGAATGACTTGAATTGGTGGATTAATAACATCCACTCACAGTATCGTGAAATTTCACATGGCAACCCGCAGTTTATAATACAGACCGATGCATCTGCTCAAGGATGGGGTTTTGTTTTTGATGATCAAATAGTTGGTGGCCGTTGGTCAGAGTTTGAACAATTATACCATATTAATATTCTAGAGTTATTATCTATTAAGATTTATCTTACATCTTTAAGGCAAACGTTACAAAACAAGCATGTGTTGATTCAGTCTGACAGCTCAACATCTGTAAGCTACATTTCTAAGTTTGGTGGTGTTAGGTCTAAGCAATGCAATTTAGTTCCAAAGAAATTTGGCAAATGCATTGAAAACAATATTTGGCTTACATGTTCACATATACCAGGCACATTTTATTGATTGTTTTACAATTGACTGATCAAAGTTTGATAGTGTGTAAGTATTCTGTCCTTTCAGTTTACTCAGCCGCAGTGTTCAGAAAATGCAGCTGGACAGAGCAAACGGCATTGTAATTGCTCCGATTTGGCCAACTCAACCATGGTTTCCAGTTTTAATGATATTAGATAGTAGATATTCCACCGATTCTTCCACAAGTCAACCAAATCCTCAAATTACCGTTTGCGGACAAGGAACATCCGCTGTCACAAAAACTTGCTCTGATGGCTTGCAAGGTATCCGGAACCACTTCCGAGAACAAGGATTTTCTAAATAATCTACCAGAATACTCATGTGCTCATGGAGTGACTCGACCAAAAAACAGTATCAGTGATATATTAAAAAATGGTTTTCATACTGTGATAGAAAACAAATTAATTTAGTTTCGGTTTCTGTGAAAAATATTTTTGAATTCCTTACAGAACTTTTCGAGGCAAATTACAGCTATAATGCCTTAAATACAGCTAGCTCTGCTTTATCTTCCATCGATCTGAGAATAGACAGTTTTTCTGCAGGTTGACATCCTACAGTTGTGAGATGTCTTAAAGGGGTGTTTAATCTACGACCACCAACAACAAGATACCAACAAATTTGGGATGTTGTCATGGTGTTGTGTTACCTCAAGAAATTGTCTCCTGTAAAATTTCTAACTTTAAAAGCTTTAACTAAAATTGACCATGCTTATTGCATTAACACAAGCGGCTAGAGTACAGCTGTTAAGTGTAAAAAACTTGCAGAAGTTAAGTTCTAAATATATTGTGTATTTTGACGGCCTCTAGAAGCCAAGCCGTCCTGGGTGAGCAATATCATTTATTGAATTGTTGGCATTTCCTCCAGATAGGAGGCTGTGTGTGTTTACTGTTATGAAAGAACACTTGTTGAGAACAAATCCATTCAGAAAGACTGGAAAATCTGATAGACTTCTTTTCTGTTATGTGAAACCATATAGCCCAGTTTCACGAGATACCATTAGCCGATGGATTCGGACAGTTATGGCTAGATCTGGTATTGACATATCAATGTATAAGTAAAATAGAGTACGTGCTGCAGCTTCATCCAATGCGAAGTTATCATCGGTTCCAATAAGTGATATAATTAGTGCAGCTGGTTGGTCTAATGTTGGGACATTTTCCAAGTTCTACCACAAAGATGTCCAAGCTAAGGACACTTTCAGCAAAGCAGTTCTGCAATGCTAGGTAAAACGTCAAATATTTACATGCAATTTTTTTTTCCATTCCTGGTTTAAAGTCTAATTTAAAACCTAAGTAATATGGCTATGACTAACAGAATTACAATTCAACTTCAACCTACAAGGTAAGTGTCGTTTAATTGTAAAATTAATCGTGACAGATTTTATGACATATATATTTCAAGACTGTAGTACGTTATGGAACGTTTTGCTACGTATATGGTACGGATTTCTACGCTTGCCCTACGGTTCAGTTACAATTCCAATAGGATCTTTAGCGACAACTATCATGACTACACACGAATATACAGGATGAACCACGACAGCGCGACGATTGGGTCGCGTTGCCTGTACGGTTTATCGCGATGTTACTACGCACTCACTACGTTTGCCAACGTTGGTGTCAAGATAATGCACGAGGCATCGTTATGCCTTGAAGCGTAGTGAAGCGTGAGAATTATTGGCTGCTCGTAGGTTTATGGTGATGAATCTTCTTTAATCATACAATCTTAGGAGAAACGTTAACAATCGCCTGTAATCGTCTGTTACCAAAGAGTTTACCTGACGCTGAAGTACTGCAACCGTAATAGATCGCTTCATATCTTGGTAAAACCGTGGTGAATCGACTGCGGAAAACTACAAGTGTTGTTGATATTCGTAGTCTCGTCCTACAACAACCCTAAGTGTACGTAGGAAGACACAAGCGGGACACTGTGCATCCTGACTCATCACAATTGACACGTGCACGATCAATCCTGGGCTATCGTAGCCAAAATTGTGACAGTGTGAGCGGGGCTTAAGACATAATACATAACCTAAGGCATGGCACATAACTTAAAACGCATAAGACAAAATGGCCCCATAAGTCTTCCATATAAACCCTTTTCATTATTTTATATTTAGAAATATATGATTTTCTAATTATGATCTTCCTTCATGTTTTGGTTTTTTTTAGAAAATGTTGACGTGGTTTTACCTCGTCGGCAAATTTTTGAAGTTCATAAACAACTCCTGGTCCAAACAACGTAATCACATCGCTATCACTGAAAGGAGTGATGTATTGGGCAACACGTTTTCCCAAAGTTTCATGACGCAGTTGTTTGTGAGTCCGCCTTTTAGAAGATAACATTCCATTAAGGTGAGACACATTAACACGGTTGCAAACCTACCACGGTGGAAGCAGTGTCACATCACTGTCAAAGCTACGAGTTTTGTGAATTTTCGTTCTTTTCCTTATTGTTGGTATACAGTATGTTTCATTTATCTCCGGGACATATGAACGAACATGCACACATACACGCAGACAGACAAACACACAAACAAACACAAACAAACGCACAGACTGACACACAGTTACACAGACAGACATACAGACATGCAAAAAGACAGACGCACAGAAACACACAAACAGACACATAGACAGGCACACAGACAGACACACGGACAGACCGACACACATACAGACATGAAGACAGACAGGCATAGAGATTGAACTGTCGAATATCGGTGGACGCCAAACGATTTGGCCAAAGATAGACGCCTTTTTAACGCTACTTAGCTGCCGGAGAGAGCAAGGAAAAGGTAACATAGAAGCTCTTCTCCAAAGCTTAAGAAACCAATATTGTGAAATAAAAAAAGCTAAAGTTGCGTTCAGCATATCGGTAAACTAGTCGTATTCGCTTGGACGTCGCGTGTCTTAACTACCTGTTAATTGCTTAAACTTGCCTAACAACCAAACTATTAATTTGAATAGTGGCCGCATTTAGATTACTGTTCAAAGCGGAGGACCGTTGTTTATTTAAAACTTGTAAATTGAGGTCACATTATCAATAAGTACCACTCTCACAATAATCATTGGAGATTACGATATGGCATATTGCCCTATATAAACGTTGTTACAACTAAAGTCACATCAAATTTTCCGTATTTACCAGACGCTACACGCAATCTGAACCAAATTATTTAGACAATACTCGTATACGAAATAACGATGATCAAGCTTCTAGTGATCTCAATGCTGGCGGCTGCCGGCACACAGGCGATGATTCTGTGTCCTCCGAACGCTTGCCAGACGGTGCGCTGCGCCTCCGTGGAGAAGTGCGACGGTCGCGTGAACCAGGGCGGGGGATGGTGCGGCTGTTGTGACATCTGTATGACACAGCTCGGTAAGTCGTGTGGTTGTTTTATTGTCACCTCTTGTTGTTTTTTGCATAGGTATCAATCGTATTGTATTCAAATAATACTTGATGAAAATCACATCGTTTTTGCTGGCACGTACTTCAAGCGCACGTAAAACAATATAAATCAAAGGCGTGTTCGTCTTGTGATAATAACTGTTGTAACCTGAAATCCATCAACAGTCTGACGGTTTTAAATTCGAAATAAGAATCAAAGCGGTTGACATGTATCTAAGCTTCTATTCCCTCCACCAATGAGATTGATGTGTTATTGCCGTCGTTTGGTTGTTTGTCTGTTAGTCTTACTCCAACAATTACCTACGGATTTGCAAGAAAAGTTTAAGGTGAAAATGGGATAATGAACGAATGATTAAATTTTGGTGTTGATCCGGATCACCGTCTTGTTCCAGGATTTATTTTAAAGATTTATTATAGTTGGGATATAGGGCAAAATGACAACTATTTGCTGTATTATCCATTAGTTGCACAACAGATAGGTAATAATCTGACTTGGTGGGGGATTGCGCTCTCTGAGTGCTTCCTATTTGTTATGTTGTTCACAACAACTAGCTTCCGTTTGCGTCTTTTCCAGCGGAGGGAGACAACTGCTTGTCGACTCTGCTCCTCGGGGTCCCGGCCACTTCCGAATGCGGCGCCGGACTTGAGTGTGACAGGAACAGCCAGACATGCGTAAAAGTCGAGGCCGCGGACGCAGTTGCAGGTAATAGTCATTCATGATGAAAGTCTTTGGAATTACAACTGTTATTTTGCTATTCAATAGGTACATGTTACGATCACATTCGTATCTGTGAGCTCAAATCCATATTTGTAAATATACGTTTTGTTTTTCGATAATCAGACGGAATTGCATACAATTATACTGCATGTGAACACTACCTACATAACACGTATTGTATTTCGCATTTGCCTAGCATACAGACAAAACTGTTGTATACGGTAAACTAATGCATGCATTTAAAGTCGGATTTGCCCAAGCAACACTGTACTTGAGCGCCTGTAAATTCAAATGACAGGGAAACATTAGCGACCACCTGTATGTACAATCAGACGTCCCAAATCTGTTATTTTTAAAATCATATGGCAATAAAAGACTTATGATAACGGTCTGCCGCTGATAATAATAATAATATAATATGTTGAGGTTTTCTACACCCCCAGACATGTGCAGTACGGAAGGAGGAGATCCGCAAGGCCCAGGAGAATGGTCTGCCGCTGAAAATTATAATATAATATGTTTATGGTTTCTACATCCCCAGAAGCCCCGTGTGCGGTGCGGAAGGAGGAGATCCGCAAGGCCCAGGAGAACGGTCTGCCGCTGATCATAATAATATAATATGTTTTTGGTTTCTACATCCCCAGACGCCCCGTGTACGGTGCGGAAGGAGGAGATCCGCAAGGCCCAGGAGAACGGTCTGCCGCTGATCATAATAATATAATATGTTTATGGTTTCTACATCCCCAGACGCCCCGGGCCCCGTGTGCGGTGCGAACGGATGAGATCCGCAAGCCCCATAAGAACGGCCTGCCGGTGATCATAATAATATAATATGTTTATGGTTTCTACATCCCCAGACGCCCCGTGTGCGGTGCGAAAGGAGGAGATCCGCAACGCCCAGGAGAACAGCTTGCCGCTGATCGGCGTCTCCGAGCCCTCCTGTGACGCCGACGGCTACTTCCGTGCCGTGCAGTGCTTCGGATCAGTGTGAGTTAGACATTCATAAGCGATACTGATCGGAAAACTTTGATTACTCCGATACTCGCCATATATTTTATAATACGATTTTTGATACAATACCCGATTTAATGTAAACATATGCCATACAGTTAAATGCTTTATGCCGTATGCTCAGGCTTCACCTACAGTCATATTCTGATACGTAATACCAGTAGGAGCATCGCCACGCTATTTATAATATGTTAATGGGCAACTATTCCGCTTCTCAGATCGATACCGTAAATATCAATGGTTGCATAACCAGATGCAAAAAAAATGCTCATAACTGGCCAAATAACGTTTAAAAGGTATGTATGCAATGACAATTTTAAATGTTAACACCACAAATTCCTCACACTCCAGTCACACTCAGTATGGGTACAGACAGCTGCACAGTCGCCTCCAAATGCCGAGTATGGTATTTTTCTTTCAAAAAGGTTAAAATAACAAAGCAATTTTAAACCATAGTATGTCACCTAAGAAAATATTAATGTCACATTATATATACAATTTCACATCTCAAGAAACTATCTGATTACCTAAATAAGGCAATACAATTTCCGTGTTTGCAGCTGCACGTGCGCGGACAGACAGGGGAACCAGCTGCAGGACTTCCAGGACACCATCGGTAATCTGGCCAACATGAACTGCCGTAAGTGGTTCCGCTTTAAAAAAAATATATCGGGATACAGCTGTGGGCTAGTTTCTGTTCGTGTCTCACCGGGTGAAACATTAAAACTAGATAAACGTGTATATGTATTCTTAAGTAAAGTGTTAGATATGGCATAGTCGGTCTAAACATTGTATTTATATTGACGTACGTTGTTAACAAAATAACCAAATAAAAACACTTCGTTTGAAATGTTGCATAAAGACCTTGGTACGCCGATGAATCATTGTAAACGCTAGTTTTATCAGTAAGAAAAAGAAGACGTTAATCAAGCGAAACAACATGTTAATCGTAAAAGGTTTTAAATAAGTGATATCAATTTTAATTCGAACTCGACGCTGCAGAATGCGCCGTCGACCTGGACAAGTACATGAAGAGCGGACTGATCGGCAAGATGTTTTACTGCGCCCCCAACGGCAACTACCAGAGCACCCAGCCGCCTGCGGTCCAGGTGACCACCGTGGCGCCCACCGCGGCGCCCGCCGGAAACCTGCAAGGCAGCATCGGCGGATTCATGTACTCATCAGGTAGGCTGGTACTGCCATGTGTGAATGTCCGTATTATAAGTCGTTTAAATGAAATATATAAGAGTCGTGTCGCTGGAAAACCGGGCTTAATGCAGTACGTGCGTAAAGTGTCGTCCCGGATCAGCCTGTGCTGGCCGCACAGGCTAATCCAGGACGACATTTCCGCTTTTTTGGTATTTTCTGTTTCAAGGAAGCCTCTTCTAAACATAAATCCACTGTAGGCGGAACATGTCGTCCCGCATTAGCCTGTGTAGACTGTGGAGGCTGATCCGGCACCACACTATGCATTTTCCCAGGACACGCCACAAATATATGAATATACATGTTTTGCTATAGCACGATTCTTCAAAGGAGCTTCAGAGGCCATATTCAATAGACGAAACCTGCGATCGAACCGAAGACATGTAGTTTCATGTTAATATTGCAATTGTGCAAGGAATCATGTTTGTGGCCTTTAACGCACACGTTAATGGCAAAACAAAAACAGGGCTAGTGTCTCGGTCAAGTGTGCCGGGTTTCAATTCGCAATGTTGGTTAGTTCGTTTAAGCTGGATCTGGTTCTGCAAATCTGCTGTCTATATTTATAGTAGTTTATGGGGTCCGTCCGCACCGAAGCTGCATTCATGATGTGGACCCGGGTGTCCTTTTAATCTGACACGCAAGACTCCAGAATCAGTCCTAAATAAAGTTTTTTTTTTTTTCAGGCGCATGCGCACACGAGCTGGCGTCTGCTCATACCAGCAGTCTTCTGGGAGTGTTTGTACCAGAGTGTGACGCAGACGGCAAATACGCGCCAAGACAGTGCCAGGGATCAGAGTACGTTTGATTTAATTAACTGTATCTAGTCGGTCTAGCAATACATTTAAATTTAGGCTTGTTATAATCACTAATATATTCGATGCTTTTACAAGCGATTTTTGTGTAGTGTTGGATTTAAATTTTAGGTGTTTAAAACTAAAAACATAATGCTTATATTGTTTCTCTGTGCTAAATGATTTGATCACGTAGTCGAAGCTTGTCTCTTGTTTGTTTCCAAAGCATTGATGGCCTTTGAAATCCTGGCATATTGCATTAAATCCGCGCCTATAAAGTAAAACTGGGCTATTAAATATTGTGACCCAATCCAAATTTATATCTGGTAAGTTACTAAGAACATTGACTTGTTCATGCTACGACAGCTAATGACGTGGCGTTAATGTGCACGTATCTACCAACCTTAATAACAATGTAGACTTTCTAAGTAAATGCCGTCTGCTTGTAGGTGCTACTGTGTACGCAAAGACGGCACCAAGATCGAAGGTTACTCTGCACCAATTTCTGAGAAGGACCACGCGACATGTCGTAAGTATCTTTAACATTTCCATTGTACAAAATGCACTTTCTGAAGACATTACATATTCTTTTAATATATTAATTATTATAATGGATATACATATATTATATTTCAACTACGTATCTATGGTATATTTACGGTGCCAATTGTTAGGTATTAATTAGTTAGTTAGGTATTCATATTAATAGTTAGGTATTAATTAGTTAGTTAGGTATTAACATTAATAGTTATGTATTAATATTAATAGTTAGGAATTAATTAAGTAAGTGTACCATGACAGAAGACCGATTCATATTATCATAACTTCGCAACATCCTGTACATAACCACGTGACCGTTGCAGAGTGCGCACGTGACAAGGACACGTACGATGCAATGGGCATTCTGGGCCGCATCCACACGTGTAGGGCTAACGGCAACTACCAGTCGTACCAGTGCATCGGCTCCCGCTGCTACTGCACGGACGACGCCGGAAACCGCCTCGGGGACCACTCCGTCTCCATTGGCAACATCAATGATCTGAAGTGCTAAACGAACCGTCTCAAACTTTAGGTTATTGTCACCTTTTTTCGTTTATAATCAAGTACAGTCGGTGTCCATTAGCAACATCAATGATCTGAACTGCTTATACACCGCCTCACACTTTAGTTGGTATTTTCACCCTTTCGCGTTTACAAGGCAAGTACAGTCCGTCTGCATAGGCAACATCAATGATATTAAGGGCTAAATGAACCGTCTCAAACTTTAATAGGTATTTCCATTGGTACATTTGCGTTTATTATCAAGTACAGTCCGTCGCTATTGGCAACATCAATGATCAGGGTCCATAACCACATGTGTCCCAATTGAAAACTGCAAAAAGTTGAAATCATAAAATTCATTGTGGTTGGTTCATTTATAGTTCAGTCGGTCTTTAATGCTTTGCTATATAAATGATAATGAAGCGTTTTTAACAGTTTACCACTTTGTTGCAACAAGCTCCTCCCAAAAGGCAACATTTTGTGATGTTTCATGTTTTATTTGTTATGTTGCCCTCATCATTATTCAAAGAGGAGCAACCTGCGATGAACGTTGCGCAATGTAACTTTATGGGTAATTTTCTCGGCTTTTTAGCAAAAATGCAATGTTCACATTTATCATTACAAAATCTAAATATTATTAATAATTAAGGTGACATTGGACATTTTTTGTGTGTTTTCCTTTGCTCGAATTGAATTTCTAATTCTCGGACTGCTGCTGACTGTTTGCAAGCAAGACCCCGATTAATGACTTATCTATTGTTTGGTTGTTGTGAGTCACACCTATTTTTATGTTAGTTTACATGTAAAATAAAACAACTGTTGTTGTTGTTCATTATTGGAAGTAGGTAATAACGGCCTCGGGACAACAGTCCAAATGTTGCCCCTCTACTTCAGGAAACAATTTGACTGTTCCCAAATGCCAATGAAATATCTATATAATATTACACATCTGTCTGAAATGCTCATTCAAACACATGAAACGTCTGTACGTTCTTTCATCTCATTCATTTTAAACATCAAGTAGTGCAGATACCTTCGTTTTCCATACATCTTGCAAACTATGGTTACAATTTCTTCGAAACGATGTTAACGCAGTGCTGTTCACAATTACGTATCTGCAACAAGTGTTACTCATTTTCATACACATTATTCACGGAATATTTGACATCAACTTATACAGTATATAACGATGTTGTTTCCTTTCCCAAATAAATACAAGTCTCAATAGTCATTACATTTACTTACCTCTTTTACAGGGTTTATCAACACACAGCCACGGACAGACTCTTTAGGGCCCATTCTGAAGATCAACGATGCGTGATGCGACGTGTTATTGTATTTGTTCTGTTGTATTCTGTTTTTATGCTGATATTTTATAATAAACTTACATACCGGTCATAATTTGTACGTGTTTTAGTTACGCATTGCAAAATGTATATTATTTTCATATGCAATTAATATTAACAGACAGACAGACGGACAGACAGACAAGTTTTATCAAAAGACAGACAGACAGGCAGACAGACGGACGGACGGACAGACAGGTTTATATTAACAGACAGTGTATACTCAGTTACTTTGTCTTCTTTACACTAGCCTGTTGGTATTCTTTTTTGTATAATAATATTATTTTCTGTCACACGTTTGAACCAATAATTTAATATACGTATGTAGAGCAAATTAACAAGATAAATAACTGTGTAAAACTCAATGCAATAACCGATATGTAGAATTACGTCGCCTTAAACAGCATAGCTTGAAACAGTCTGTTCCAATAGGTTTCATAATGGAATCAAGTGTCCGCCAGCTGACTTTCGCACTGCGACGAATATATTTCGCATCTTCGCCCCGAGAAAGTTTATTTATGCACCAAGTTTTGACGATAATTATCGCCCTAACATTTAAAAAAATTGATGTATCCACGTTTTACCAAAGTTCAAAATCTCCACAAAATAAAAAGTAAAAATGTGGCGTTGTCGCATCGTCGCACGGTCGCTTTGGCGCATGGTTGGCCCCCCACAATTTCAAACTTGGAAAACGTGGAGACACGACCTTACAAAAATGTAAGGGCGAAAATTATCGTCCACATTTCGTGTGTCCATCGAATTTCTGGGGGAGAAGATGTGATATATATTTTGCGTTGTTGTATCTTTGCTGTCTTGTATAGAGCGAAATTTCACTGGCGGACACAAATTCCGTCGTTTGGCGAGAGTTCTTTTTATTTCTTGGTTCTCGGATCTGCCGACCCAATTTTTCCCAAACGTACAAAAAATAATAAAAAATTGTAGAATGTATCGTAAAAATGACCTTGTGAAAGGGTTTCAGCCGGTAACACAGAATGCAAAAAAAAACAACTCTGAAGAAATTACTAAATTTTATGTAACATGCATCGTGACTGTATATCGCTGTATGATTCATATGATCTGCTCTCTCTTTTTTTATACATCATGCAACACTTCAAGTCAGAAGAAAATACTCATTAAAAACAAATGAAGATCTTAGAATCATTGTATTAAATACACATTTATAATTTTATATCAATATTATAATTAACAAATTTCATTAGTGTATATTGATTTATTTATATGATATATTCATTTAGTTTTCACTTTATTAAACATGCTTTTTACATATAATATGACCACTGTCCAGCGATATCTTACGTACTGTGTTTAAGTGTGAGCATATTTTCGCAGTAGTGTTTATATGATATTAAACACTGCCTTTTAATGTTACTATTATTGGCATTAATGCCATGGTTATCATGCAGTGATTAAGTTAACTTAATGTTGTGCAATATGATTTTTGTAAGTAATAATGCATAATGATTTTAATATCACTGCCCATTTCCATTTGTGAAGTTCTAGTCATTAATTTACTCAATTCTGTGTTGTTTGTTATTTTTATTTTTATTTTTTCCCCTCCTCCAACTGGACACTTTTCGAAAAATGTCCGAGAACCAAGAAATAACAAATCTCTGGCCTTTCTTTGATAACATAATCAATGATTTATAATGTAGTGCGATATAAAATCTCTGGCCTTTTTTTGATAACATAATCAATGACTGAGTATGTAGTGTGATATAAAATCTCTGGCCTTTTTTTGATAACATAATCAATGACTGAGTATGTAGTGTGATATAAAATATCTAGGCTTTCTTTGATAACATAATCAATGGCTGAGTATGTAGTGTGATATAAAATCTCTGACCTTTCTTTGATAACATAATCAATGACTGAGTATGTAGTGTGGTATAAAATCTCTGGCCTTTCTTTGATAACATAATCAATGACTGAGTATGTAGTGTGATATAAAATATCTGGCCTTTCTTTGATAACATAATCAATGACTGAGTATGTAGTGTGATATAAAATCTCTGACCTTTCTTTGATAACATAATCAATGACTGAGTATGTAGTGTGATATAAAATCTCTGACCTTTCTTTGATAACATAATCAATGACTGAGTATGTAGTGTGATATAAAATCTCTGGCCTTTTTTGATAACATAATCAATGACTGAGTATGTAGTGTGGTATAAAATTCAAACGACATCGAACAGATGTACCATACATGAATAAATACAGCAAAACAAAACATAAACAATTAATGATTTTCAAATAAATAAAAAATAGAAAGATGATTGTTTTACATTATGATCAACAACATAAAATCAATGTTTTCATGAACCAAAACGTAAACGAGTATTAAAGCAAAGATCACTTCTACAAGTAAGCATGCATTTGTTTATTATGTTGTTGTGGAAATCAGAGTCTTGCATTGACGATCTTGATGTACAAGAATATGCCTAACGAATAAATATCGAGCATACTACCAAAGTAATCAATGGCTAACTTCCACGATGTACTGCTTATGCACGGAAAATAAAGGAATTTGAAACTCGGATAGTTGACGACGAACAACGAAAAAGGAAGTACATGGTTGAGAATATAAATTTTAAACCATTACAGAAATATGTGTCCTTACAAATTAATTTTAAACATATAAAATACAAATGACTAGAGTTAACTGAAGGGTGCAAATATACGACAGTGCCATAAGTATGCAACGCGTATACAGTACATGTATACCGCTATATAACTATTGCACATATAAAACACATGGCTAGAGTTAACTGAAAGATTCAAAGTCATCATGATGTTACATTTATACTTGTATTTCATTACATATCGCAAACTATTGCGCATATAAAACACATGACTAGAGTTAACTGAAAGATTCAAAGTCATAATAATGTTACATTCATACTTGTATTTCACTACATATCGCAAACTATAAAACACATGACTATCTAGAGTTGACAAAAAGATTAAAGTCATGAGTATGTAACATATGTATGTAACATTTATACTTCTATTTCATTACATATCGCAAAATATTGCACATATAAAAACAAATGACTAGAGTTGACTGAAAAATTCAAAGTTATAATGATGTTACATGTATACTTGTTTTTCATTACAATTCTCAAACTATTGCACATAAAAAAACACATGACTAGAGTTGACAAAAAGATTCAAGTCATTAGTATGTAACATAAGTATGTAACATTTATACTTGTATTTCATTACATGTCGCAAAATATTGCACATATCAAAACAAATGAATAGAGTTAACTGAAAGTCATACTTTTGTAACACTTTTATACGTGTATTTCATTAAATTTCTCAAAATTATGCACATATAAATATAAATGACAAGACTGTCGCAAACTATTGCACATATAACAACAAATTGCTAGAGTCGACTGAAAGATTCAAAGTCACAATGATGTTTATTTATACTTGTATTACAGTAATATTGCACATTTTAAAACAAATGACTACTGCAGTAGAGCTACAGATCAAACTAAACTAAAGGACTATAGATAAATATTGAGATACATGTACATGTACATATTGAGATTCAGATTTAGATTGAGATTGAGATTTAGGATTCAAATATAGACACTATCGAACTCCAGCTGAAACCATAGGAGCAACCTCCTCGCAGAGATTTAACTGTGCCCGAGCATAGCCCGTTTAAATCCATGCCGGCATGACGTTCCACGTGACCATAGGCAAACACTTGGCGCGAAATAAAATCGTGGACAAGCACATTGCATTGATAAAAACGTAGACAACGTAACGTCCTTACGTTGTTATGTTTATTTATTTATTTCATTTTAACTCGTAATATATATACCAAGACCAATAATGCAATATGTCTGTGCCATTATTATAAAATAATAATGATACAATTAAAATGTTGTAAAATATAAATCTTCAATTCTCATAATTGTCTCCCATGAACACTTCCAAATCTCAAGTTTTTCACTCGTAGTGGCAGTGGAAACTGAGAGAGTACCAATGGGGAAGTAACCACTGCGAGGAGTTTGCCATAGGAGAGCAACTCTTATTTGCAACATACGGTCCTTTAACTAAGGAACGTGACTAGTACCAGTACAACACAGCAAAACACGTCAAATACGTAACAAACACGTAACAAACACGAAACACAAATATGAATAAAACTGGGGTCACCGAACGGTCAATGGAAAATGCAAAATGGGTTTAAACCGGTTTACGGACCCCTGAACCGCACACTTGGCCCAGACTTAATCATAATTACATGTAACTGTGAATAAAGATGACGGTTTTTCGTTATGTGGAACACACATCACAATTGACAATAATCACAATGCAAATGCAGCTAACGGACGGGCTTGCGAGCGTACACAGTTGAGCGTACACAGTTGAGCGTACACAGTTTTCTGTGATAAAAGAACGGGGGTAAAGGGGTCTGAACAGGTATCGAAAAATGTACAGAATTACAATTGTAAATAGTATCGACAATAAACTATATACTATAACAGCCACATTAACAGAACTATATTGAAGCGTATGTGTTGTTGCGGAATATATTCTAAAGTTTTGCAGTTTTAGCCCTAACCCACTAGCCCGAGACCGGGCCTAGTGCTTATGATTTGGGGCAAGTGGAGTACTAGACATTCGGTCCTCTGTGTCAAAAATCACAGGACCTAATTAACCTTCACAGGACATAAAATGGGTATGTTTTTGGAATTTGTGCACAATGTACAAGACATTCGATCCAGCTACCGTAGGTCTTTTACAGAACCTGCGGGAAAATAACGAGCCATGTCAGACACTTTTCCGAATGCTAACCGAGCTAGGATTAAATGTGAAACAATTCAATCAGGCAAATGGGTTTTTGATGACAGAGCTGGATACCGCCATAATCAAAACGAATATGTGTTTAAGGATTCCGTTGGCCAGATTAATGCCACTTCCGCTCGTGCATGCATCATAACGCAGTGTTGCTCTACAATGGACGCCAGGGTCAGACTTCGGATACCGGAAATGGATAATCTGCTGCGACCCGACAGTCCCCAGAACCGGATATGCGTTCATCAAGTATTTTGTTTCATTCAGCTCATAGCTCTGAAACGCAACAAAGTTTCACTATTATTCGATAAAAATGTAGAAACTGTGTGGAGTGGATAATAATGATTATTACATGTAATTTTTGTGTTCTATTCAAACTATCAATTATAGATGGCCATGAAAAATCAGCCGGTATTTAAAGGAATCAAGAAAGGAAATAACTTATCACATACTCGTGAATGGTCATTGTCAATTGACAAATGTAATTACAATGCACACAATTATAATAATTTCTTTTGAATATTGACGTGATCATGCGCGACAGATTGGCAGTCGCACCAGATGGTAATCTTATTATAATAAGTTAATAACATATTTATATTAAATTTTAATTGTGCTTTTGTATGTAAATGAAATTCACAAAAGGCTGTGTAAACTACAACTCTGGTGAACAGATAACATTGGAAAGCTGTTTAAATTTTGAAACCGCTTCCCATTGGAATGTTCACGTATACCGTAGTACTAATAACATGTATTACTATATCTTTTGAATGTCTCAATATTATAAAGCTCTTGAGAAGATTAGTCGTTAAAGCAGGTATGTTGCTGTATATAATCAATTATTGAATTTCAACGCAAAATAGTAGTTGTTATATTCATTGGATTAGATATAAATCATTTGCTAGCTACGCACCACATATTATGAATTGACAGATTGAACCGTGAATGTGCTCTTCTTTGAAATGTCATGCTTTCAACAAGGCAGCTCGGTGTATTAATGCACAAAGTGCAAAAGTATTCAGTCATGTACGTCTGTCAAATCGATGCTTGCGGTTTTGTTTAGCTAACTTTTTATAAATAGAATGCGTTTTCCTTCATATATATATATAAACATGTTGAACGCGTTGTCTTACATGAACCTTATTTTGACGTATGATATTAGGTTACAAACAAATATATTGATGCAAAGCATCAAAGGGCGCCGTAATATATCTATGAAGAAGGCAAATGATTTCTACAAATAAGTGTTAAGTGTATCAAAAGATGACCAAGTTAAGTCAGAGTCGCAAATAAAACGATTTAATATGATGCAGAAATATTTTTCAACAGTTATTTGATCGTATAAGCATAGAACTAGATTAGATAAACAAGAGGGCCCTGAGGGCCCTAGGACGCTCACCTGAGACTTTGTTACCCAATAGACCCTTTTGGTCTAATTACTCCAAAACGGAAGTCACATCCTCAGGGTTACATGCTGTCAGTTAGATAATAAGCACATAAGGTTGAGTGCAGGATGATACAGTAAAATACAGTTTAAATGATATGTTTTGGACTCATTTTAAAGGTATATATATATATAAGAAAAAAAGCTGTTTTCGTGCACTACTTTTGTCCAGTGGTGCCCAGCTTCATAACTTTTGGCCCATGTATTCGTGCGTAAAATGGCAGCCTCCATGCCCGTCAAAACCGGTGTGTTTTTTATAAGGTAAATATTTTGAGTTACAACACATAGAATTTTTTGACATGCTGTTTTTTTCAAAAGGTTATGTCCTCATCTTTCCAACAATGTATGGTGTTACAAAGAAGGAATTTATTTGCGCATGCGTAACCTTTTCACATTCCCGTTATCGAGTACTGTAGAACTGTCTCCCTTGATAAAGCGAATCGAGAACGAGGCTGACGATGTATTGGCTGTAATTGTCCATAATGGAAAATAATGTTCGGTGAAGAAAATATCGAATAAACTTATCAAATGTTTTTTTGTTTTTGTTTTTCATTAAACTTGTCTCTGTTTTATTCACTAAATTATGTATACGTGGATATGTTTCAAATATTATTATTATTATTATTGATATTATTATTATTATTGTTATTGTTATTATTATTATTATGCAGTATGAGCAAGAAAGTGATATCCCGGTGTATGCCTTTGTGCTTTTTTGAGTGAAACAACTTAAGAATTCTACCGAGTTAACCAGAATTGATCAAAGACGTTTTTCTTTGTACTCTCTAATCATCGAGAACCAAAACAAACAAAAAATATGACTGAGAAATAAAACATCTTCATTTAATATCAAAACGTTAAAAAGCAGTGTTAATTATCGTTATATGTCTTCAAACTTTGTGTACAAACACATGGCAGCGTCGTAGCCACGTTGAGGCACGCCCGAGGCAGCTGCCTTGGCTAAAAACATTAAACGTAATATTAATGCATGGATATAGCATTACGTGTGTTTAGCCATAAAATGCAATGGAGGCATTTCCATGTTACCACAGAAATAAAATTTAATGCGTTTTGACCATTATAATATGCACTAGAATACCTAAAATAGGATGCAACTATTGATCTGAATACAACTGTAAAGAATGAATGCAGCGTCAAAGTAACACTGGTAAGATGAACAATGTATTGACATACCATAGTGTTGACATTCGCTAAAAGGAACTGATTACCGGTATCATGTTATGACTGCATTAAATACACGCGGCCGCTCGATAAGATTAGGTTGCATACCTGTATCGTCATGTTTCCACGCACTAGTGTTACTACGCACTAGTGTACATACTATAGGAATCTAAACAGTCAGCGCTATTTTATTGTAGGACAATATGCGTTGGGAAATTCAATGCTACGCAGTTTTTCTTTATAATATTTGAAATACCCATACAAAACCAGACCTTATTTATACTGCACTAACTTCTATAGCTTCTAACAATGTTATAAAACTTAACATTGTAAACAAAACATTTAATGTCAATATCTAATAATAATTTATTCAAAACGCAACTACAAAAAAGGTAATTCTGTTAAGAAAGATTGCGATGAAAACATGTTAGCCCTTAATTTATGTTTCTGTTCAAAGAATTCCCATTACAAAATCTATATGGGCCAACAGTAGACAACCCGCCATTTTATAAACGAGTCTTAAAATTGGAAATAAAATGTATATCACAATTATGTTGGGATTTAAATTTAGTGCTTGACCTTTTGTTAGATTATATCAACTATATCGACATTTCAATAGTACACATGTAATAGAAAGCAAGAGACTTACCTTTGGGGGGGGGGGGGGGAAATAGTTAAAACGGAACTGCAGGGCGCATTTAGATACTTTAATGGTGATAAAAAGAATACACATGAAGACGAACTAACCTTCTGCAAAAGGGCCGTCTTAACATATTTCTTATTACACATAATATGTTTAAATATTTATGTAATATTCTCAATCTATTATGAGCATGCTCATTAGTTTAGACAAAAACAACAACAGGAAAACGTTTATGGAAGTTGCCTGTGGTAAACTCATTGTTACAAGACGTTAGAATAAATATTGCATTCCTATATACAACATAGAAATGCTTTTCTGTGTGATATTGATGACATCCACATTCAGTTTGTATCAATGACGAACTTCTTTTAGAAACACTTTTAATGAAAATTTAAGACCACCTCTTATACCATTCACAAAGCAAATTGAATAAAAACAACATTGGAACATTCGTTGACAGAGCAAACAATGGAACAATTATTTGCTCTAAAAAAAATAACAAAAATTCCTGGCCGGCGTATGCTAATTGATTTCGAAAAAAAAATTGTGATACTTGATCGTTGAGTTTTATAAACAAGTGGTTTTTTTAAACAAAATTTTTCGAAGAAAATTTCGGTTACGCTTAACAAAGTTGTCTGTACCAGACCACTCCCCCTATTTTGGTCTGCCGACCCTAAAAGTTTTTTGCCTATCGATCAGTAACATTTTCTGACTTTCGTTAAAAAGAGCAATTTTCGCTAATATGTAGCTTTTCGATAATTAGCAAACATTTCGAATTATTCTGCGTGAGACAGACGCTTTTGGTAATGACATTTATAAACAAGTGTTTTTTTAACAAAAGTTTTCGAATAAAATTTCGGTTACGCTTAATAAAGTTGTCTGTTTCCGCTTACCAGACCCCTCCCCCTATTTTGGTCTGCCGACCCTAAAAGTTGTTTGCCTATCGATCAGTAACATTTTCTGACTTTCGTTAAAAAGAGCAGTCTTCGCTAATAATGTAGCTTTTCGGTAATTAGCACACATTTCGAATTATTCTGCGTGAGACAGACGCTTTTGGTAATGACATACCGTCAGGTACAGTCGATTGGAGGCGTTTAAAGGGACTATGTCAACGAAAAAATTGGCTTCCTTTTGCACACGAAGAAATGACAGTAGACAGCGCTTTAACCAACTGCGCTATCAACCTTGGTGAGGAGTCATTTGTAAACAATGGTTATACAAAATGCTCACAATTCTGACATGAACATGTAAACAGAAAAAGGGCCAAACAAACACAACCTATATAATAAATCGATTTTTATCTCAGAATGCATACACTCTTTTCCCATTATATATACCCTGTTTTCACCGTTATTATATGCCATTATTGATATCTAAATTTAAGAATTTTTTATAAAGAAATTTCCCTCTTGAGGCCCTTTTCGAAGACACAGTCCCTTTAAGCATTTTACATTCAGTCCAAAATACTTAGACTGTGTGGTGAATATGTCGCGAAGAAAAAAAAAGTGTTATTTTTCCTACCCCCTCCCCCTATCTGTGGAGATGTTAGCGGAAATCAACAATTATTTTTTTGGCCTTATTAAATTGGGTGGATCGCTTTGGTGGGGTCAACTTTTCGTTTCCGCTCTCTTACTCGAGAGCAGATTGAGCTATTGATATGAAACTTCATCCCTAGATACCTAAAAGCGAGACCTCACCTGGGATTACATACGGGGTGGGTGGGGTCAAAGTCAAGGTCACCTTTACTAGAAATAGAAAAACAGTTTCCGCTCAATAACTTGAGAACACATTGTTAATGAAACTTAATACATAGATACCTTATATCAAGGCCTCACTTGGGATTGCATATGGGGTAAGTGGGGTCAAGGTCAAGGTCAAAATTAGAAAAAAAAAGGTTTCCATTCAATAACTACAGAATGAATTTTGATATTTTAATGAAACTTAATTTATAGATACCTTATAGCGAGACCTCACTTGGGATCACATATAAGGGGGGGGGGGTCAAGGTCACTGTTACTAAAAATAAAAAAAACGGTTTCCACTCAGTAACCCGAGAATAAAATAATAAAGATAGATTTCATATATAGATACCTTATATTGAGGCCTCGCTTCAATTTGCAAATGGGATAGGTGGGGGTCAATGTTACTGTTACTAAGAATAGAAAAACGGTGTCAGCTCATTAATGCAAGAACAAACTGAGCTATTGTAATAAAACTCATATATATAGACATTATAGCAAGACCTTGCACGGGATTGCATATTTTTTATGTGGGGTCAAGATCAACAGACGCCGCTTTGGTCAATGTCACCATTAGAAAACGGCGTAGTGGCGTAGTGGATATGGTGTCCACCTAGCGATCGGGAGGTCCCGGGTTCGATGGCCACTCTGGGAGCGTTTTCAAGATCTCCCCCAAATACACTAAGTACTGGTTCTACCCATGAAACGGACTCGATAGTTTCTCGATAAAAATTAGGCTTTCGATGCAATCGATCTTAAATAAATAGGTTTAGACTGCATGTGACCATTACTTAAAATTGATAAAATGCTTTATGCTCAATAACCCAATAGTTGATTGAGCTATTGATAAACCGATAAAACCTTTTCACTTACATAAACATACTTCTGTTCAGGGTAAGTATTTTTAATGTTCTAATGAATAACTAAAAAAACAATTTCTTCACTTAAGTTGTACTTCAGTGCAATTCCAAGCCATGACCTACACCAAGTGCATCCAGAACTTTCTTTTATTATTGTGCTGACTTTTATGCAGTTCATTCGAAAATGTTGTTTTCGTAGAATTTTCACATGGATTGTTTGTTTTAATTTATGGGGTACTGTTATCATCATTGATTTGCTGCTGCTGTGTTTCATTTTGTTTGTCCCAAGCCTGTGTCATAAGGTTACATTTAAATGTGTTAGGTCACAAAATTTTCACTTAAGGAATTAGTATTTACTTCCGTATGCTTCAAATCAAATTGTACAAAAGATGTGGATGCAGGGTTAGGCAGGTTCAGTCAAACAATGTTTGATATTGAATGTAGCAAAATGAATTGCTAAGATTGCATGTTTAGATCTCAATCATGTGAAGTTACCAATAGACGCAAGATAACTTTCCTGATTGGGTGATTGTTATATCATTATCAAGGTAAAGATAACTTCCCTGTAAGGGTGTTCGTTAAATCATTATCAACGTAAAGATAACTTCCCTGTATGGGCGTTTGTTAAGACATTGTCAAGGTAACGTCACATAAAACATTCTGTAAGATGCTAAACAATACATAGTTAAATTCCTTGTCTTTGTAAATGGACTGATAGGTAAAAAAGATGTTTTAAGTGATGTTCAGCGCCTGTGGTCATTGTTAAAAAAGAATGTAGATTGAGAGCCCTAAATACATGACATGTATTTGGGCGCTAAACTAACAACTCTTCAAATTCATCAGTTTTAAATATGTACATATTTAAAACTGATACATTTGTGGAGGTGGAAGTTTTGTAAAAAATAATGCTCACAATTACCCAGAGTTCTGCCGTGATTTTTGACTATAGCGGACAAGGGCAACCTAGGCCTGAAAGGGTACAAAATAGTCCACTGACATTATAGAATCAAACTTTAAAAAAGTTATACTACAGTTACAATTACCACGGAATTAAATGACACTATGTTATTTTAGATCCAAACAATTATGTTGATTTAAATATATTTTGGCTGTTTGCATTAGGCCGCTTTGCCATGTACGTGTGATCCGTCAGCCGTGTCTGTGTCCTACATCCGTGTCCGTAACATAAATTGTTATATAATCTATAAATAGACGCTCTCACATTGGTCAGAACAGCCATCGATGACTGAATATAAAAGTGATGTCGCTTGGCATAAACTCATGTCTTATGGGCTAAAACTATATTACTGGATTTCCCAAAATGTTTACCCGGCTTGCACATAGAGAATACATGGTTGGTGCCGGGATGGAGAAAGTTTATCCGGTGCGGCTTAGAAAATGAAAATAGGGCGAGCTTTAGCGAGCCCTATTTTTGTTTTCGGGCCGAACCGGATAAACTTTCTTCTTCCCACACCTACCGTGTATTCTATTTATCCTGATTTCTATTCAATTAAATTTAAAAACACCAAACACTAAAGTTTTAAATTAAAAAAAAAAATCTAGACGGGCCTCGACCTAATAACTCGCTTGCATGAATGCGTACTACCCGGAAAAAATAGTTCTCTATTTCTTAATTACCTTTTTCAAAAAGCAAAAGTAAATATTAATAAATCTTATTTGCTGATGTCAGTACGACACGAAAATGACGTAGAAAATCTGCTTTTGTATTAAACCAGATTATATTGGTTTTTAAAGAGTTAAATTACGTCACACCGACTACGTCATTCATTTTGAGTTGTAAGTTTACACAATGTAGTCAGACCAGAACGCGAGTGTTTTGCAGTTTTAAATACATGAAATCGGAATAAATATTTAGTATTTCTGTGTTTTGGTTGGATAATATTATGCAGTAGCATTCAGATAAAAAGTGTATGGAATATTTGCCTCGAATGGAAACAGTGAGATTGAATCCTTTTTAATTTGCTACGATTTACTCGGATAGTATTAGTTGTGGGTTGAGGACAGTGTAACTGAAAGTAAAATAAATCATAAAATGTTTAGTTATACGTTAAATTTTGATAACTTTTTTTCATTTATTTTCATCGGAAATTAATATAAAAGGTTATTTCTTTGATGAATTTGCTCTGTTGGTTTACCAAAGAAAGTCTATCCACAAAGAATAACCCGCTTGCATCAGATTCAAGTGTGTTGAAATGGAATGGAACTGGAAGTTGTTGTTAACCAGTCAAATGGAATGTGAGGACAAACAACTCATTTGTTGTTTAACTCTGTTAAACTAGACAACACAAAGTTTGTATCGATGGAAAACTCTGGTAAGTAGACTTTATGCTGTGTCATTCTCGACAATATTGTTATCCGGCGCGTAGGAATACCTATTGACGGTATATCACAGTCACGTGATCTACTGCCGGATATCAACAAGTTTATCCGGTGCGGCTTAGAAAATGAAAATAGGGCGAGCTTTAGCGAGCCCTATTTTTGTTTTCGGGCCGAACCGGATAAACTTTCTTCTTCCCGGCACCTTCCGTGTATTCTATTTATCCTGATTTCTATTCAATTAAATTTAGAAACACCAAACACTAATTAAAGTTTTAAATTAAAAAAAAATCTAGACGGGCCCCGACCTAATAACTCGCTTGTATGAATGCGTACTACCCGGAAAAAAATAGTTCTCTTTCTTAATCAACTTTTTCAAAAAGCAAAAGTAAAATATTAATAACTCTTATTTGCTGATGACAGTACGACACGAAAATGACGTAGTCAATTTGCTTTTGTTTTAAACCAGATAATATTGGTTTTTAAAAAAGTTTGATTACGTCACACCAACTACGTCATTCGTTTTGAGTTGTAAGTTTACACAATGTAGTCCAGCCAGAACGCGAGTGTTTTGCAGTTTAAAATACATGAAATCGGAATAAATATTTAGTGTTTCTGTGTTTTGGATGGATTATATTATGCAATAGCATTCAGACAAAAAGTGTATGTAATATTTGCCTCGAATGGAAACGGTGAGATTGATCTCTTTTCAATTTTTTACGATTTACTCGGATAGTTGTGGGTGGAGGACAGTGTAACTGAAAGTGAAATAAATCATAAAATGTTTCGTTCTACGTTAAAATTTTGATAACTTTTGTTCATTTCTTTTTATCGGAAATTTATATAAAGGGTTATTTCTTTGATGAATATGCTCTGTTGGTTGAACAAAGAAAGTCTATCCACAAAGAATAACCCGCTTGCATCAGATTCAAGTGTGTTGGAATGGAATGGAACTCGATGGAAGTTGTTGTTAACAAGTTAAATGGAATGTAAGTGTAACAGGGTATTCACTACTAATCCTATTGATATTTTACTGACCACTAATCCAATTAGAGAATGAGAAGTGTCAGTGTGAGTGAGTGATTGGTGAACTGTTTTTACTAATGTCTGTCCCATGAATTATAGTGAGATGTTTATAATCAATAGGTGTAATAGATTTTTCTATCTTAGTGCAACTCATTTGTTGTTTAACTCTGTTAAACTTGACAACACAAAGTTTGTATCGATGAAAAACTCTGGTAAGTAGACTTTATGCTGTGTCATTCTCGACAATGTTGTTATCCGGCGCGTAGGAATACCTATTGACGGTATATCAGTCACGTGATCTACTGCCGGATATCAACCAGTTTATACGGTCACCGCTTTATTAGGTCACTGTTTGGGTTAGTAGCAGGATAAATAGAAATTCACATACAGCAACGGGAACCAGAACCCTTACCTAAATTCTAGTCTGACGTCAAACAATCCATGGCCGATTACTCATGGACAATACAACATGGCGGACTAACGGTATGTCATAAATAAAAACATAGTTTTCTAAATGTTTTGCGTTCGTTTTGCATGTCGTTGTAACCAAACATTATATTTCATTTTAGTATATCGCGATCTTTTAGTGATTTAAATCTCGTTGAATGTATATCGATTAAATATACTGAATAACCTGTCTGAACATCCATACATATATTTCGGATATTCGGACCTGTTGTTTACATTTGAATAAAATACACAAGAATTTTAGTGTAGAATAGGTCAATTTTGTATTCTATATTGTATCTATTTATATACAAGTATCATATAGTGTTTATGTCCCTTGTCTACTAGTATTTTGTAGTGTCTATGTCCCTTGTCTTGTATGTGTCCATTTGCTCCATTTGTGAGATTCAGTCCCTTGTCCTGTGTGCGTCCAGCCATGTACTGTGATGTCATTCATGTATTGTCCAGTCAGTATGCACTTTTTATTATCAACAAGATTTTGATTGGTCAGTTTGGAAATAACATGTTTTATAGATGTGAAATAACTGACCATGCCTTTTTTTCCATTTTTTTTCCAAACCTGATTCGCAAGACTTATTTTTGTATTACATTTTAAATAATTATATTTTTGTGAATACTTCATCATCCAACCTGGTGAGTGTACTTATATTTGTTTTAATTTGTATTTGCATTTATTAATGTATTTTTTTATTGTAAATGCAATTTATTGCATTAAAATGTAATTTATTTAATGAAATGCGTGAATTCTAGTATATTGTAAGTTTGTATTTGTTTTGTGAATATTGTGATATATTGTAATTCTGTTATTTGTTGTAGGTTGTTCATATATATATATTCCGATATATTGTCGGCGTCGTAATTATACAACTCGAACCTCGAGACGGTGTTGGTTTATCTACACCCCACCCCACTACATTTGGCTCCCCGACTACAAGACGTTTCAAACCAGGTTGGAGCCACACCTACCATGTGCGGCCACTGGCAGAGCAGTGTCGTTCCAAGGCCCCCCGGAGACCCACAGAGGTTGAGGACCCCTTGCCGACACCATGGGCTGTTTCGTTGAGTGACATTCGTCGTGTGAATTTTTTTTTCAACTTTATTTGCATTTGGAGTTCTCCAAAGAACTTTTTAACAATTTTACATTTTGCCTCGTGAGAGGGAACGTTCTCCACCCGTGCTTGGGATTCCGTGTTTACATAACGTGACTTTTTTACTTTTATTTTCACTTTGTCTTCACCATACAGCTACAGGATCTTTGTGAACATTTACATTTGTTTCATTTGCATTTGTCTTTCGCACCATTTGTTTGTTGTGCGTATGTATACAAAAATAGTCCGTTTCCGGTGAACAGGTAAATGAACCAAACGAAAACACGTTCTGTATCTCAGATCGTTATTTCAATATTATTTGCATGTTATCTATTCATTTCCATTGATTTATATGTTTAACTTAGCTATTTGATTGATTGAGATAGAATTATTGCCAACTTGTTGACATATTGCATTTGAAGATTGGGTTATCTGACATATTGCATTTGAAGATTGGGTTATCACATAATTTCGCGACCGGGAAATATTTCTTATTGAAATTTGTAAATTCTGCCATTTACTTCTGTGTTTGATATATTGTGTCTACAGCAGTATTTTATTGATAACTGACATTTCTAAAATATTGTTCTTCTTGTTGTAAGGTATTTCATTGATATCTGTGGAATTTAATGGTGTTATTTCTGTACATATTTATTCTTCAAAATCAGTTTCAAAAGTGTTACCACACTGCCTGTTTTGGAAAAGATTTGTTTTAATAGTTGACATCTTGTTTGCAGAAATATTTTGAAATTTAAAATTGTGAACTATATTCATGGTTTAAATTATTTTGCTATTTGTATATCACTATGTAAATATCACTGTGTGTGTTGTGATTGCCATTGTTCAGTGTTGTGTTGATGTTTATTGTGTTGTCTAGTTGAAATTGTGTCTGCCAGTCCCACATGTCATTGCTAAATTTAGTGTTTCATTTCGTGCCATTTCAGAGTCCTTTTAATCGGATTTATTACGAATTTATTGCTCTCATAATTTTTTGGTACACAAAAGTTTCTCCTTTATTATTTTCTACACACTGAGGGTTTTGTAAATAGGGAATTGTTGTCTTTAAAGTGAAGAATTGTTTACATTTTCACTTTTTATTGCCAATCTTGGGAATTATTTAAATATCAACGTCATTTTTTTTTTTTGTATTTCATTTTCAGTTGAATAGAAATCAAATTATCATCACTTGAGGTGTTGCGGTTATAATTTGTGATTCGTTTCTTTTCAGTTGACGACAGCTTGACTGAAAATATAATCTAATTGACATTTGGACAAATCGTGATTTATTTTTATTGAATTGTGTACAGAAGTATTGCCATTTTATTTTGGTCTTTGAATATCTTTCTGTTGGTTTGCTTTTCTCCTTGTATTTGTTGCCCAACTTTTCTTAAACAATGGAAGACCCCGTTTCAGAAGATGAACAAGGCGCCGTTGGTGGTATGCCATCTGAGGAATACTTTCAAGTAAGCATGACTTCCGGCCCAAAGGTACCCCAGTAGTTGAAAAGAAAGTGGATCTGGGTACAAAACCCCAAACGTTTCAAATTCATCAACCACTGGTGCCTTCTACTCCCCTTCAACTACCCCCCACTCCTTCTTTAGGTCAGTCTGTTCTTTTTTCAGGTACACGCATTCCTAAGATACCTTCATTTTCAGGGGAAGATCCTGTTCCCCGAAATGAAATCACATACTATGAGTGGCATAATGAAGTCAGATGTCTACTCCATGACAATACTTATTCTTCTGTACAGGTTTTACAGGCCATAAGAAATTCTTTGCGTGGAACAGCCCGCAAACTTGTTGTGTCTTTAGGAGATTCGGTCTCAATTGACAGTATTTTTCAGAAACTAGATGTAAATTTTTCTGAGCCTGCCAGGAAAGGTGTTACAATGAAATTTTTTTTCAATGCAGCTCAAAAGGCCGAGGAAACTGTAACTTCTTTTGGTTGCAGGTTGGAAGGTATTTTAGAACAAGCGTTTGAGGGCGGTCACCTGCCACGTACAGCCAAGAACGAGTTGATGTGTGAGCGGTTGTGGTCGGGTCTCCGGTCCGAAGTTCTGAGGAGCAGTACCAGGCAAAAGCTGGATTCGTCCCAGCAATACGATCAACTTCTCAGAGACATTCGACAGGTTGAGAAAGAGTTGAAGCTTTCAGAGCCACTTAAAACTAAGCCCCATTCTAATGTTTTTCAGACTCAAACTCCTGACCCCCAAAAACAGATTACAGAACTAGAGCAGCGTTTTACTTCTCTTGTTTCAGGATTGCAGTCCAGTGTTGACAGAAATTTTTTGGAAATGATGAAACGTTTGGACTCATTGCCTTCCTTTCAGCCACCATTTCAGTATCCCCCGCCACAGATCCAACAGCCTTCTTTTCCCTCTACTTTCCCCGTTTCTCAACAGACTAGTCAGTCTTCACCCAACGTTCGTGGGCGAGGTAATAGCTATCGAGGCAGAGGATTCAAGAACAACCCAAAAGTATAACCACCTCTGCCAGTGGCCACCCAGAGGTCGGTGATATTCAAGGCCATTCTCAATTTTCTTCCATTTCAGATTCAAATTCTTCATCCCTTGCAGATCGTTTGGTCGGAGATTCTAATGGAACCAACATAGTTTTCCATGGTGTTCCTACTGTATCTCTTATTGATACTGGTTCAATGGTGTCTACTGTTTCACATTCATTTTACCAGTCACTTCCCAATAAACCACTTCTAAATGATCTTTCAAAATTGGGTGTTGATTTGAAAGTAGCTGTTGCAAATGGTAACCATTTAAAAATTCTTGGTTTCATTGAAACTTCTATCTCTATTCCTTTTTTGAATTTTGACTTGTCATTGCCAGTTTTAGTTGTACCAGAAACGCAGGCTAGTCTATCTTGTCCTGTTATCTTGGGCACTAATTTCATTCGGCGATGCAAGTCTGTGTCAGCTGGTGTATCTTTGCCTGATGCCTTGCAGACGGCTTTCAACACACTTGTTTGTAAACCAGCTACAGTTGTGTCCACAAATGAACACATTGTTGAGATCAAACCTTATGGATCACTTCTTTCAGTGGAATCGTGAGACGACTGAGTCATGACATCCAGAAGGTAGTTACAGAGAACCTTTCTGATGATGGACCTTTAGTCTTCAGGTCACACGTTGTTAAAGTCCCTCAGCCTGGTAATTGTGCCAAAGTTCCAATGAGACTTTGTAACATGACTGCCAAGTCAGTGTTCATAAAACCTAAAACCCCCATTTGTGTTGTAAATGTAGTCACTGTTGTTGATGATATTACTTCTTCTCGTATCTTTCCTTGTGTTAAACCCACTTCACAACAGGTTCATAAGTCCATTGATGATCTTGGCCTCAAAATTGATTCTTCAAATTTGACACCAGAGCAGCTTCTTAGAGTTCGGCAAGTTCTAGGAGACTGGAAACATGTATTTTCATCTGGTCCAACAGATATAGGCCATTGCAATTTGGTGAAGCACCATATCACTCTTGATAATGACACTCCTTTTAAACAGCCTTACCGAAGGATTCCCCCAGGTATGTATGAGGAGGTGCGCCAACATGTTAAGGAAATGCTTGCTTGTGGTGCGAAAGCAATTCCCCTTACTCTTCAAACTGTGTTTTAGTACGAAAGAAAGACCATTCTCCTCGTTTTTGTCTAGACTTTCGTATGCTCAACTCCAGACCCGGAAAGATGCATACACGCTTCCTCGTTTCGACGATACTGTTGACATACTTATTGGTTTGCAAGTTCGTTTCAAAGTCAGACCTACGGTCAGGTTATTGGCAGGTCGAAATGGCAGAAGAAGACAAGGCCAAAACTCCATTTTCCATGGGGAACCTTGGATTCTATGAATGTGAACGCATGCCATTTGGTCTCGTAAATTCTGGCGCAACATTCCAGCGTTGCATGGAAAAGTGTTTGAGCGATCTTCTCTTGCACGAGTGTCTTGTCTTTATTGACGACATTTTGGTCTTTGCTGATACTTTTGAATCCCATCTGGAGCGACTAACTGCTGTTTTCCAGAGACTTGAGATGCATGGTCTTAAGTTGAAAGGCTCCAAGTGCGAATTTTTCAATAACTCTGTCACATATCTGGGACACATAATTTCAGAAGAAGGTATTGCCACCAATCCTGAAAAGACGTCTTCTATTTCTTCTTGGCCTGTTCCCACAAACATCAGTCAGTTGCGATCTTTTCTTGGAACTGCAGGTTTTTACCAGCGTTTCATAAAAGATTATGCTAAAATTGCTCAACCTCTAAATTCTCTTCTTGAAGGTCATGGGCCATCCACTTCTAAAGGGAAAAAGAAATCTCCAGTCTCTTGGTCCTGGGGTCAAACCCAACAAGTCTCTTTTGACACTCTCGAGTCCAAATTGACATCTCCCCCTGTACTTGCCTTTGCAGATTACTCCAAACCCTTCATTGTGCATACTGATGCGTCTGGCACTGGGTTAGGGGCTGTACTGTTACAGCTACAGGAAGACTCATCAGAGCGTGTTATAGCTTATGCAAGCCGAGGACTCCGTCGCAGTGAGTACAACTATCCTGCGCATAAGTTGGAGTTCCTTGCGCTGAAATGGGCTATAACAGACAAATTTGATGATTATTTGTACGCTTCAACTTTAACTGTAACCACTGACAACAATCCTTTAACTTATGTCATGTCTACAGCAAAGCTCGATGCTACCAGCCAGCGTTGGGTTGCCGCTTTGTCTATGTACAACTTTGACATAACTTACAAAGCTGCTAAGCTCAATACTGATTGTGAGGGTCTGAGCAGTAGACCACAATTGTTCTCTGATGCTATTAAGGCAATATGTGACTCTGTTTCGTGTCAGCTTCCAGCCATTGAATGTCTGACTGGTGTTTCTGCTTCACAGACGGCCGCTGTGGATGCAATCCCACCAGCCAGTACAGTAAACCAAATTAACTGGTCCAAAGAACAGTAATGTGACCGTGATATTGCACATGTCATTGACATGATTCAGTGTGGTACAAAACCTAGAGATATCAAAGAGTTATCAACCAATGTCAAAACACTGATTAGAGATTTTGATCGCCTGTCAATTATTGATGGAGTTTTGTATCGTACCTCCACATTAGACGGTGAAAAAGTTCGACAACTCGTTGTGCCATACTCGTATCGCTTAATAGCGTGTCGGGGGGTCCATGACGATGTTGGTCATCCAGGGCGCGACAAGTCATTGTGGCTTGCTCGGCAGCGTTTCTACTGGCCAGGAATCGAACAGTGCATTGACAGTCATGTCACTCACTGTAGGAGCTGTATATGCAGGAAAACACCCATTGTTCCTTCTGCAAATCTTGTTCCTATTGAGACCACCAGGCCAATGCAACTTTTTTGTATTGATTTCCTCAAAGTAGATAAAAGCAAAGGTGGTTATGAGGATGTTTTGGTTGTAACGGACCACTTTACCCGTTATGCCAAGGCAATCCTTTGCCGCAACCAGAAAGCGACCACCACCGCCAAAGCCTTGTTTGAACACTTCATTGCTCATTACTCGTTCCCGGAGCAACTCCATTCTGATCAAGGCAGAAACTTTGCGAGTCAGGTCATCAAAGAACTTTGTAAGCTTGCAAATGTTCGGAAGACCCGGACCACACCTTTTCATCCCATGGGTTATCCATCGGCGGAGTGGTTCAACCGTACCTTGCTCCGCATGTTGGGTACTCTGTGTGATGAGAAGAAGTCAAATTGGAAAGACTACATTTTATCTTTGGTACAGGCTTACAATGCCACAAAAAGCAGTGCAACTGGGTTTTCCCCACATTTCTTCATGTTCGCGTGGCACCCACGGTTGCCGGTTGATGCCTACTTAGGCACAACCCCAGGAAACGAAGGAGAGGCATTGCACTTTGCATACATTTTAAAAGTGCAGGAATGCCTCAAATTCGCATACAGAGTGGCAGTTGAATGTGCTCAAAAGCGAGCAGCACAAAACAAAGCTCTGTATGACAGTAAAGTAAAAGAGAATCATATCTGCATTGATGATCTTGTACTTGTTAGGCAAGTAAATCTGCAAGGCAGACATAAATTGGCTGATAAATGGGAGAAAGAACCATATGTGGTTCTAGATATCCCATATGAAGGCCAGCCTGTGTACAGAGTACAGAGAGAGACCCGCAAGGGACCTATTCAAACTCTTCACAGGAACATGTTGTTGCCATTTGTCTCTGTTCCAGAACCTGATAAGGCACCGCAAACTGGACCCGCAAGGTCAGAACGCAAACTAAGCCTATTCAGACACCTGACAGTGACAGTAGTTCAAATTCTGATTCTGTTGTACAAATTTACAGGATTCCACAGAGGAGGAACCAATACATTAATACTGCTGTAACTCCAGGCCCAGTGACCAGCATCAGTACCCCTTCTATTTCAGATCCTTCTCCATCTCCCCGTTCGGATTCTGTTTCTCAACAAAGTCCTGTGAGTCCTACCTCCCCTTCAGTCTCAGGTAGATCTTCTACTCCCAGTCCGGTTGGTTCGCCCCCTTCGCACGTGTCCACTCCTGGCCATAGTCCTTCACAAACCCTGCCTAGGCAGGAAAGTCCACCCCCCAGCAGGCCTGTCCGCCAACGCCGTCCACCAGACCGGTTTGGCGATTGGCAGTTTGAACAGTCTGTTGAGCATTTTGTTTGATGCACTCATTTTATATTTTCAGCTTGGTGTTTTGTAACCTATAATGGTTGCATGTAACCTATCAGGTCTATTTTTAACTATAAAATTGGTAAATTTGTGAATTTTGCAATTTCAAGTATTCAGTTTATTTTGCATTAAATGAAAAGTTATGTCATGCTTTCAACCATGGTTGTAAACATTTTCAGAAATAGGTGCAGAATATAATATCCATTTATGTTCTGGAAACATTATTATCATAATTATGTGTCTGTTATTTTGCATACTCTGCTCTAACATTTGTATAGAGCAATATTCACTTTATTTTGGTCAATATCTTTGAGAAAAGGTTTATAAAATCCAAATAATATTGTTTTATTCAAATGTATATACTGCAAATAAATTTTATCATTTTATATTGAAAATGAAACCGGTGAGATTTTTGTTGAGTGATTGCATATGAAACATGGACCATTATTTTCATTTGTCTGTGATTTAATATTAAATATGGGAAACTTTCATTAAATTTTTGTGATAGCCATATTAATATTGTTTAAAATGTTTTGTTTGTGTATCAGATTAATATATTTCAGTATTTTAATCATTACTGATGTGTTTTTATTCTAAATGTCCATTAAGGCTATTTGATTAAGGGAACATGGGAGATAACTCGTGTTGACAGATTATTTCATGGTTGACCTAATTACTTCCCTTTGATCAAAATGCTATTGATAGTGCAAGGACATGCATATTTAAATTGACGGTTCTTCTGTCAGATTTTTGTGTGTGTATCATTAATGTAATTGTTTATATTCGAGGTTCTTTTTCTTATTGTTCCTTTATTACATTCAGAACTTTAATTAAATTGTTTTAGTTGTATTTCCAAAATATTTTTCATACAGTTTATTCTCAGATTTTAAATGTCAGGAGACATTTTCGAGGAAGAGAGGGACTGTGTAGAATAGGTCAATTTTGTATTCTATATTGTATCTATTTATATACAAGTATCATATAGTGTTTATGTCCCTTGTCTACTAGTATTATGTAGTGTTTATGTCCCTTGTCTTGTATGTGTCCATTTGTGAGATCAGTTCCTTGTCCTGTGTGCGTCCAGCCATGTACTGTGATGCCATTCATGTATTGTCCAGTCAGTATGCAAGGTTTATGATTAACAACATTTTGATCGGTCAGTTTGGAAATAACATGTTTTATAGATGTGAAATAACTGACCATGCCTTGTTTCCATTTTTTTTCCAATCCTGATTCGCAATACTTATTTTTGTATTACATTTTAAATAATTATATTTTTGTGAATACTTCATCATCCAACCTGGTGAGTGTACTTATATTTGTTTTGATTTGTATTTGTATTTATTAATGTATTTTTTATTGTAAATGCAATTTATTTCATTAAAATGTAATTTATTTAATGAAATGCGTGAATTCTAGTCTATTGTATGTTTGTATTTGTTTTGCGAATATTGTGATATATTGTAATTCTATATTATTTGTTGTAGATTTTTCATTTATATATATTATATATATAAATTCGGATATATTGTCGGCGTCGTAATTATACAACTCGAACCTCGAGACGGTGTTGGTTTATCTACACCCCACCCCACTACATTATCCAGCTTATTTATAGATCTTTAAATACACTGTTTTATTATTTTAAATAACTAACAACAAATAATACATTTTAATCTTATGTTAATAAAGACCATTATCCTTATTAAAATAATATGAATTGGTCAAACAAACTAAAAATAAATAAAAATGATTAATTTATTGATATTAATAATTTATTTAAACTGTTAGATTTTTTCAGCGTGCTGTTTCCACTCCAAAGCATCAGTACAAAAGTAAGAAGATAGAAAGAACAGAAAAAAGCCGCATGTGTGATACTGTTCTCTTGCAAATTCACAAGACAAGAAAGTACATCTGTGTAATAACTATTGTATCTAGTGGATTTATCACGAGATTATAAATTGTCAAATGTAAAAAACAACTTTCTACAATAAGAATTTCACATGAGTAAGTTTTAAAATGTGAATATTAACAGTGTGTATCAAACAAAGCAATGATGAGGACATCTTACAAACTTTGCAACATACTCTAAGCATGTGTTGTCCTTTTGAAAGGTGAAAGTAAACTTATTCAATGTTTAAAATGATAATTTAATAACTTTTATATGTAGCTTTTGAGAACATTGAGCAATTAAATTTAAATATGTTCAATTATGTAGTACTGATTTGTTTGATGGTGTGCATTGCCTGAGCCTACACTGCATCAAATTATTTCAGTGAATATTTTAATGTAGATATTTTACTTTAGGAAAATGCCCATTATTTGTATACAGTTGGAATGGTTTATTTGCAAATATATATAAATAATACTTCACACGTATACATTTATTGTGAAAGTAAACATGTTCAGTCATTAAAATATATTGTATGCGTTAAATTCACAATTGTATTCCAATTAAGAACATGTATTGCACTTATATACATTAGCATTGTGTCATTAATAACCAGAAATATTTATGTAGATATTTTGGTTTAAAAAATACATAAGAATCTATGTGTGAATTAACTGTGTTATGATTTGTTTGATTTGAATATATAAATCAAATAAAGGTTTAAACAGTGTACTTAAAATTTGTTAATTATAATTATGCCCAAATAATATTACTTATAAGCTGGCATAAGTCTTATACATAAAATGATTTAGTCAATATTTCCAGTCATATCACTGTGATAAGAGTGACATGTACAGTGTTTCAGCTGTAAGTTTCAAGGCATTTTCATTAATTGTATAAATTTATTGTAATTTCCTTTCTCTGTAAGGCATGCCTACTTTTCTAACTTCTTAATCATAATACCTAAAGTGTATATGATTTGTTAATTAATACTTGTAATAGTGAAACATAAATAAAAACAACAACACTTGTGCAGAAGAATATATATATATATTTTTTTTTTCAATATATAACAGTCTATTAAAAGATCCTTTGAATTGCCAGCAGAGATGGCCAGCCATGTACACAAAATGAATCCAGCAATTTCTTAAATGAATCAACAACCTGAAATAAATACAAAAACAAGAATTATACAGTAAGTTCTACTAGCATCAACTACTACTAACTAGATCTACATTGTACATGTATTTCCAAATGTAATAAATCTAAAATGGTGATGCAATACACATTTACTTTTGCTGTAATACTTTTTACTTTAACACAAACTTATAGATAATATGCAGTAACGTGATTGGTCTTTTCAGCATTATAAGAAATCATATTAACTACCAATACGCATTACTGCTTACACTGAATTAGTTACTGAACAAACCCGAATATCCGAAATAGACATCACGTTAATTTGGGTGAGCTTTTTAACGAAACTAAAATTTATACTGCAATGGCAAGCATGCGTATAAACAGACAAGACAAAGGTTGAATGAAACGCGGAACGATATTACGACAGGTAAAGAAGTACTTAATTTTCAATATCGTTTTAAATTGCCTATAGAAAGTAACGTACCTTAGCCATCTTGATTTAACCGGTGTTTCCATGAGAGATTTGGGTGATGCCAGACCTTTCCACGAAGTAAGTAAAGATCAGGTACCAGAATAACCTAAATTCGTGTTATATTAGATATTATATAATATTAGATATATATTATATTATATATATTAGATAAAAATAAAGTTGTGTAATTCGTCTTTTGGTTCCCGACATGTGCATTGACAAATGTACGAGAAACAGTGAAACCAGCACATCGTTCTTTTCTGTTTACAAACAACAATGATGTCATTTTGTTGGTTTTCGTGACGTCATTTTATGTGTTTCGTTTGATTTAGTAGGTTATTTTTCGAATTTATCAGAATGTGGTGATATAAATAAAATAACAGATCGGCGTTGGATTATAATACATTTATCCGCTCGGTAATTTTGCTAGAAAAAATATTTATAGATTATATAACAAAACATGTGTTTACTAGATGGCCAATGGACATGGTCTGATGTTAACTGGGTGACAAATATCAATCAGTGAGATATATCCCTAGATCACTGACAGTGAGGGACTACTTTTTGGGTCCCGATTTAATACGGTAAATGAAACGGACCGTCATCGATGCCGAGCTCAAAACTGTGAAATGACGTCACTATTTTGACGCCATGTCGTTATGATTCCCGTGATATTTTCCAATAAAATGTAAATCAAAGGTTAATAAAGCATTAAATACAAAGAAAATGTGTTTGTTTTCGGTGTGATAACGCGTGATATCATCACCGAAAAGGGAGACAATTTACATATTTTCACTCTCGCAAGCGCTCGTGAAAAATATTAATTGTCTCCCTTTCCGGTGATGATATCACGCGTTATCACACCGAAAACAAACAAATATCATCTATATATCGCTCCAAATGAAATACCAGTACGCAGGAACGTTTCCATTTGTCCGTGTCCGTATAGATCTACCAAAAATGATCAAATGAATAACTAAAAAAGCAATTTCTAAACTTAAGTTGTACTTTAGTGCAATTCCAAGCAATGACCTTCACCAAGTGCATCCAGAACTTTCTTTTATTATTGTGCTGACTTGCATGCAGTTCATTCGAAAATTTTGGTTTTTCGTGGAATTTCCACATTTCTTGTTTAAATTTTGGACCAATGCTGAAAAACTGGATAACACTATTTTGTAATAAAATGGAAAATTCCGTCCAATTGAATTGAATTGTGTTGTCCGAATTATTAAAAAAATTTGATTCTATTTTACCATATAATTATATTTATACTTTGTGCAAAAATATTAGTCATCAAAATTAGGAATGTAGCAAAATAAAGGATATACAAATTGATAATGAGGAATACAAGATACTACTATCACAATTTGCTGATGATGGCTATTTTAAAAAATTAATTGAAAATCATTTTGTCTAACAGACATGCGCTGTAACGAATAGAACGCATTAAAATGTATATAACCCTTTGTAACTATACTCGGAGCAACATGTTTCTCGATTCGAATGCTTTTCGAGTTCAAGCAAATGATCCGGATAATTGCCAATTAAATTAAATTTTGTGTTAAATAAAGTTTGTTTTTTTATTTTATTTTTAATGATAGTTATTTCACTTGTTATCAAGTAGATTCATGAAGTCAGTGGTATAGCTGCCGAGACAATGACGCGTGTATTACTTCACTAATTAGTCTGCACCTTGATTACGTAATTGCGCAACATGATATTTTAAAGTCAGGACCTATATATACACATTATGGTTACATAATAATAGTCATGTGCATGGTTATACAAGATTATGATCTTATTAGTGATAAGACCAGGTTTAAACAATACGAAGTATGTCAGTCTCAGAGAAAGTTTTTTTTCCACTTTTAGCGACAATATACTAATTAAACCGACACTCTGTTATCATAAATCATAATTATATTATGTACCATGCTATTCTGTTTATTAAGAAGTAAACTAAGTGAATATTGATAATAAAAGTAATAAAATGTAAATTACCGCTATGCAATCAGTAGTAACCACGATCAATACATCGCGGGCCGCGTTTCGATTCGCCGATAAATTATTGTGTCGTGATAATCACTAAAAATGGGAAATTTGCATCCCCGAGGCGTGGCTTATTTGTATCTGGGACTGGGACTTCAGGTAAAGATTTTTAAAGTAACTTTGCTATTTAAGTCTATTTAAAGCATGTGACCCCTCGGGGTGTGGCCATATTTGACCCCAGGGGCATAATTTGAACAATCTTTGGAAAGGACCACTATGCAATGTTACGTACCAAATATTGGAAAGCTGTGGGCCTTGTCGTTTCAGACGAGAAGATTTTTTAATTCATTTTGCTATTTAAGTCTTTATAAACCATGGAACCCCCGGGGCGTGACCAGATTTGACCCCAGGGGCATTATTTGAACAATCTTTGATCAGGACCACTTGAGGATGTTACATACCAAATACGAAACTTCTGGGCCTTGCGGTTTCAGAGGAGAAGATTTGTAAAGACATTTTGCTATTAAAGTTTATATAAACCACGTGACCCCCGGGACGTGACCAGTTTTGAACCCAGAGGCATAATTTGAACAATCTTTGTAGAGGACTACTATATGATGTAACATACCAAATAAGAAACCTCTGGGCCTTGCAGTTTTTGAGGAGATGAATTTTAAAGTCATTTTGCTATTTAAGTCTAAATAAATCATGTAACCCCCGGGGCGTGGCTACTTTTGATCCCAGGGGCATCATTTGAACAATTTATAGAGGACCACTATAGGATGTTACATACCGAATATGAAACCTCTGGGCCTTGCTGTTTCAGAGAAGAAGATTTTTTAAAGACATTTTGCTGTTTAAGTTTATATAAACCATGTGACCCCGGGGCGTGGCCAGTTTTGAACCCAGGGGCATAATTTAAACAATCTTTGTAGAGGACCCCTATAGGATGTTACATACCAAATATGAACCTCTGGGCCTTGTGGTTTCAGGGGATAAGATTTTAAAAGTCATTTTGCTATATATTCTATATAAACCATGTGACCCCCGGGGCGTGGCCCCTGTTGACCCCCGTGGCATAATTTGAACAAACTTTGTAATGGACCACTAAAGGATGTTACATACCAGATATGAAACCTCGGGGCCTTGCGGTTTCAGGGAGAAGATTTTTAAAGTCATTTTGCTATATATTCTTTATAAACCATATGACCCCCAGGGCGTGGCCAGTTTTGACCCCAGGGGCATAAATTGAACATTCTTTGTAGAGGACCATTATAAGATGTTACATACCAAATATGAAACCTCTGGGCCTTGTGCTTTCAGAGAAGAAGTTTTTTAAAGTCATTTTGCTATATAATCTATATAAACCATGTGGCCCGTTTTGACCCCAGGGGCATAGTTCGAATAATCTTTGTAGAGGATCACTATAGGATGTTACATACCAAATATGAAACCTTTGGGCCCTGCGGTTTCAGAGAATAAGATTTTTAAAATTTACACTTTTCAAATATATTTTAGCTCTGGTGACCTACATATGCAGCGGACCGTAACGATTTGAACAACTTTGAAAGAGGGACACCTAATGATAATTCCTGTGAAGTTTGGTGAAATCTGCCAAGTGGTTTAGGAGGAGATGTTGTTTGAATGAAAATTGACGACGCACGCACGCACGCACGACGGACAAAGGGCGATCATAAAAGCTAAAACACTTTACTTTTACTTAAAAGACCGATCTATTAAAATAATATGAAAGTTAACTGAAGGGTTAAAATATACAATTTAGCATCAAAATTACTATCAGCATATCATATATATACACACACAAATCCACCATACAGTGTTAGCGGGTACGCAGCTGTATCGGCGTCTGCTTCTATGCTATTTTTAGAATGAACAACAATACTTTTAAACGACCATATGTTGAGACACAACACATGCATGTACCTTCATAGTGACGTCATCCCCTGACAACACGTCATTCGTCACGTGACCGGTACCGCAGTCAGTAGAGGTAACGTCAGCCTGTGCTCCCGTGAGGGCCATCGTTAGGTTCGCGACCACGCCCACCTCGTTCTGTTCACACTGGGTCCCCTCGCAGAACCGCCAGTCTCTGACTGACACGCTGAATGCAATGTGACCTATAGGTTAGAAACCAGTAAATCAACTCAACATAGGGTTCCATAGTAAAATAGCACAGTCTTCTGACGTCGTTCGCCACTTTCAGTTGTTTCACATGTTGCGAGTCTAGTCTCTTATGAAAGATGCTTCTCACTACTTTCATAATTAATAGAAGATTGAATGTTATGCTACTTCTAAGAAAATGCATTGCTACTGATTGGTGTCATCCGTATGAAACACAGAATGCATTCGCGACAAAACAGGTATAGTTTCCACAAAGCACATGTTGTATGCAAATAAACTGTTGAACGATACACCAACATGCCCAGGAGACACGTTGTTTGCAGATAATATCCATTTATACCAGTGTCCGTAATGTAAAATACCTCTTTTGACAGAGGGGATTTTCGACTGTTTACTAGTATCTAATCTATATATGATCACAGCATGTAGCTCATGTGGCTATGTATTTTTTATGGTAAAATAATCTGAAAATGACCGATATTGTAAGATAATATTCTCTTAAAGTTTAGAGTGCACAGAAAAATATCAAGCTTACTTTCATGAAAAGAAATCAAAATTGTTCAATTGAATGCATTATAGATGGCCATAAGACACTGACTATTTAAAAACAATAAGTTTAAGAAGTATACTAAATAGCTCAGGCCCTCGTATGTCAGTAATTAGGAGTGCATGCACAAATATAGAAGAACTCAACCAGCGGAAATGCTCTATCGACACATGCCTAGCACCAGCTCATTCGTTTACATGTCATGAAACGCACCGGATATGTGTTACCCAGTCAAACATTGCATTGGCTTAAATTAGCATGACATTTCCCACTGTTATTATCGTTGTTATTATAAGGATTTTCTCATACACTGGCAAACAAATGTTGTAATCAACACACTGGTTAAATAGCGTAGCTATTTTCTGCTCTGCATTTTGTACAAGTATCAGCATGTTAGATGCGGTTGATGATATGGTCATGCTTTGCCACCGACTACTAGTATGCGTATTAATCACACTAAATACGTAACATATCAAATCTGTTGTGTACAAGTTATATCACTGAGCAAAATAATGTTATATATATATATATATAAACTATATGACATATAAACATGGTTAAAACGCATGATCTAGAATCGTGGTCCATGATTTTGTAAATGTTTTGCAACTCTAACTAATATAGTTTGCTATCACAATAAAGACAACACTGACACAGAAAGGTTTCTTCTAAACACGACGTGGTGCTGTAGACTGAACAAATTATGTTACACATTGTCACATAGAAATAATTAAAATACGTAAAACTTACGTTGACATTCCCCACGTACATTGGACCACGTACCGGTGAACACGTACAAATCTGCTTCCAGTTTGGCGCCATTACCCAGCGTTGCGGACAGACCGAGATGCTGCGCACTAATGTTTGTTCTTGGATCCGTTCCATAAGTCCAGCGCCTTAGGAATAATGTAAGATACATGTACAACGTTTGGGATTTTTATGGAATGAATACTCTCATTCAAGGGTACTTTGGCACTGGGAACAACCTTCTAGAGCTTGGTCAATTTATTTTGCTCAGAAATTCCGTCAACTGAAAATATCAATGTGTAATATATATTTATAGTTTTTACTTACAAACGTTGATGTATGTACGACACGCTAACCCTAATATGATTAAAACAAGCCACTTAAATACGCTGCGCATCAGGAAGATTGCGCTAACCTCAACTCGAATCCAAGACTGTCAAAGTTGTGGTAACTATGGGCCCCATCTGTGATCGTCACTCCGTCTGCGGTCTTCTCCTTCATGTTCAGAAACTCCACAACGATGGGCATTTTCTCTGAAACACAAGGTAATTGTAAAGGACAAACCCCAATGGCTTTGAAAGTTCTTAACTTAATATTAGTTTTAAACTTAAGGCTAAAAGAATTAATGAATTGGTTCTATGGCACTTTTTCCAAAATATCAGGAGGGAGGGCGAATTTTTTTCTATTGAATTTTTTTTTTCTCCTACTCTTTTCTATTGGCACTATGTAATGGCGTATTAAAACAAGTAAGTAAGTACAAACTATAGACAATTTTAAACTTAATAACAACATAAGCATCCCTTTTTATAAAATTCTAAATATAGATTTATTAATCACAAACGGTATTTCATGCAAGCTGATGTAAAAAGACAATCAATTTGAATGTTCATAATTAACATAAGTGCCCTCAAATTGATATACCATCAGCATTAAAGTACTTTCTATTTATAGCATTTAACTTTTCGTAATTCATATTTTTATAACTGTCAAAAATAGGAATTATTTTTGCAATAAATCACCAATAATTGTTGGAAAGGAAAATCAACACTTGTCAATGCAGCAAGCATTTTCGTGTGTTTCCATAGGACTTATATTGACACAGATTTTCTTAAAAACAATATGGAATGCTATTACACAAGCAATAGCATCTTCGAAACAAAAGTTTTAAAATTAACACAATATTTTACAATTTGTATTTATCCGATTTATATAATTAAATCAGACAGGAAGACAGTTACTGGAAATACCGAAATCTCTACCGGGTTACTCTTCTTCCGCTATGTTGAAATGCGGATTCGTTTAATTTTAATCCGCTGTCCATGGAATCTCATTCAATACATCGTCATTTTAGTAAACGTTCTTATGAACGTTCATGAGTCACGTTTATGGGGTTTATTTGTCCGTAATCTGTTTTTTTATTTACGAAAGGCATTGTTCAAAAGCACTTAGTACGAACGGAATGTACTATAATGTACATACTGGTTTACTCCAGAGTCATCACCATTATACAGAAAATAGACGATAGCAAGTTACCAAAATGTTAATAATTCACAGATTTTAATGAGTAGTTGATGTATTTTGTTCGGTAACATGCCCATTAGAAACACTTTCTGCAAAGTTTTATTTTTATTAACATATTTCTGGACTGGGCGCGATCGTCAAAAAATAGTAAATAATATTTTTTTGGCATTAAATCAAATTCGTGGCGGGCCATAAAAAATCATTGCGGCGCTGCCTGAGAAACAAATCATTAACCTTTTTAGCCTAAATATTAAGTAATGAAAATGTTCACATTTACCACCTTTTCGTTGGTCAAGTTTTGAAGTTGAGACCATGAATAAATGTAGATGCATCCATTTGTTTTAGATGTGTTTATAAATGGGTTCGCAAAGGTAATTCCTGTACTTCTAAAAGCACCTTTCGAAACTGTGGTGATCACTAGGATGAACAACCCCAAATGCATAGGAGACAATATATCTCTTTTTAATGACAGACAGACAGACAGACAATTTATTTAGACTTATACATATGTACATCGTCTTAAATACATACAAATTTGAAATAAAGTTATGTCACGTATCAATATATTACAATGAATACAATTTAATTATACAAAAACCAAATTTGCGAAAAAATTCTAATTTTCATGGAACTTATAAATTTTAAATAAAGTACTGTCACTTGTCAATATGTTACAATGAAAACAATTTAATTATACAATAACCAATGTTACGGAAAAAAAAACAACAAAAGTACAATTTTAAAGGCAGTAAAGATAGACAAAATATTTTTGCGGAAAATAAAATAAAAAAACAAAATAATTATTAAAATAAATATAGCTATGGTTTAAAAGTTAGAAAAAGTATATTACATTGCATTATTGTTAATAATTTACTGTGGTATTTATAATAGTATTTCGTATAGTTAAAGCTTCTTTTACATATTTACATAAATTAACAATCTCAGATTTACACGTTGATGTCAATAAAATGTGGAACTTAACAACAGATGGCCTGATATAGTAAAAACATTTAATATATTTTTCTCGGGGTGTACGATAACAAGGACATATACAAGTGAAATGGAATTCATCCTCTGTATCTATTTGGTTACAACTTAGGCAATAACGTTCGTTACGAGGGATATTGTTACGGGAGTATCTGCCTGTCTGAATTCTCAATGGATGGGCAGACGCTCGTAATCTTACAAAGTAAAAACGTAGGCTCTTGGGTAATAAATCTAAGTAGTCTTCATATTCGAGAGATGTTTTAAACATTCTATACATGTCTAAAACAGAACTATTATTCATATTACCAAACCATTCTTGTTTAAATGTGTCAATAATTCTACATTTGAATTCACATACAAAAGCATGAGTGTTAGAAACATTGGAATTTTCAAATACATAGGAATATCCGTATTGATTTAACAATTTTTTAACATCCGCAACCCAATTGTTGTATCCTTTGTTGCAATCATCCACTGCTTGTTTATACACAGTTTGTATAATAATATTTTTACTGTTAATAATTTTAAACCAATACTTAACAATTCGTGCATATCTATTTACATATAACGGGTATCTACCTAACTCTCCATATACCGTAGCATTACATGTGTTTATTTTTACATTTAACAACCTTTTGCAAGATTTTAAATGGATGCGTTCGATCTCTTTAGATTTATTAAATCCCCATATTTCAGAGGCATAACATAAAATGGAGCCAACAAAAGAATCAAACAATTGACAAAATAATTTAGGCTTAAGATCATATTGCTTACATTTGTAGAGTAAAGTATTGGTAGCCTTAAGGGCTTTTCCAGCCAAATGCTCTTGGTTTAATGTAAAGCTACCAGTGTAATTAATTACAGTGCCGAGATAGTTGAAATTATCGACGACTTCTATTTTTTGACCATTGTAAGTCCATTTCTCATCTTGGCGAATTTTACCCCTTTTGCGAAAGACCATTATTTTGGTTTTTGACGTATTCACATTAAGCCCCCAACAATTACAGTATATGTAAAGTTTATCTAATTGGGAGTGTACTTCTTCTGGTGTTTTACCTAAAATGGCCATGTCGTCTGCAAATAGCAACAAAATTAAAATTAGGTCATCTATATTTAAGCCAGACAGTGTGTCATCTTGTAGAAACAGTTCTAAATCTTCTACAAACAGTGAAAAAAGAATCGGAGACATTACCTCCCCTTGTCTTAGACCAACAGCATAGCTAAAATATTCAGAGTATGTTGTACAAGATTTGACATATGATTTTGCATTCTCATACATATTCTTAATTATTCGTAGTAATTTACCTTGTATTCCAGATTTATACATTTTTAACCATAGTGCACTGCGATATATACTATCAAAACATTTAAGCATATCCACGACAACAACATACAAGCGTTTGTTTCTATTAAAAAATGCTGCACAACAGACATCAAAATATAAATAGTATCAACAGTCGAACATCCTTTTCTGAATCCGAATTGTGCGTCCGAAATTTTACCATTATTTTCACAAAATGATTCAATACGTTTATTTAAAATGGTTGTAAATAATTTGGAGAAACAGCTTACAAGCGTTATTCCTCTGTAATTATTAACATCAACAACAGAACCTTTTTTATGAAGAGGAATGATAATCCCTTTTGTCCATTGATCTGGAAAATAGCCAGAAGTTAAAATACTATTAAACACATCACACAAATGATTAGATAAAATATCAATACATTCAATGAAATATTCATTTAAAATACAATCAATACCTGCCGCTTTGTCACGTTTTAAGTGTTTAACTGCATTCATGATCTCATTTACTGTTATCGGTTGATCTAGTTCCGGAAGAGTACAATTTTCACCATTAAAGTCGTTATTTAGACAAAAATCTTCTGCCTCAGCATTTTTACTATCTGACGTTTTATTACTCAAATTTTAAAAATAGTCTTTTAATGCGTTTATTGAAATGTTATTGCAATTTATTTTATTTTTCGATTTGAAATATTTCCAATATTCTTTCGGCTTTTTATTTTTTAAATTTTCAATTTCTGTCATCTTACGTTTATATGCGTTCTTTTTCTTTTTGTTTGTTAACTCTTTATACAGCCTTTTCTTTTCACACAGCTCCATTCTATTGTGATCAGACTTATTCAGATTAAAAAATCTTAAAGCGTCATGGTATTGATTTCGTGCGGTCAAACACTCATTATCGAACCAATCGGCGTGGTTTATACAACTGTCAGTATTAAATGTGGGTTTATTACTGTAAGTACATGATTTTGTAAACAACGGATCCGCAACATTGCGAATTGTAGTTGTAAAATTTTCTAGAACCTGGTTAATTGACATTCTACTCGAAAAATCTATACTATCGACAATATCATTAAAAATAGGCAATTTTGAAATAATTCCTGAACGAAATTTGTACTGCGCTCATTTCATCCCTTAATTAGTGATTTGCTCCTCTACGGTAACCCATCATTTAATAATGAAGACAATACAATTATTTTTACAGAAGTTCAAAGATATATTGTTACGACAAAGCGTTTTGTTTAAAACTTAGCGTTAAAATTTAACTGCTTGCTGGACAGGACTTACAACTATCTATATTCTTGATCTACGGCAAAACTGAGCTCACACCTTTTTTAGTAACACTTTTTAATAAAATCCTGAACCTTGGATATTTTCCAGATAAGTGGACGGAAGGTTATATTGTACCAATTCTTAAAAAGGGGAGCCTGAGTGACCCAAACAATTTCAGAGGTATTACTCTGTTAAGTGTAATTGGTAAACTTTTTACTACTATAATAAATGCTAGATTGTCAGAATGGGCTGAAACGTATCACATTTTATTAGAAGCACAGGCAGGATTTAGGGCCAAAATGGGTACTACAGATAATATATTTGCTCTACATGGTTTAATAACTCATTTCATTAATCAAAATGATCAGTTATATTGCTTATTCGTAGACTTTACGAAAGCTTTTGATTATATTGTCAGGGAAAACCTTTGGTTGAAAATATACAAACTTGGTATCCGTGGTAGACTTTTTTCGGTTATAAAATCTATGTATTCTCACGTGTACACTAGAGTAAGACTTCATAGTAATATGGGACCCGCTTTTGAAAGTTATTTAGGTCTCAGGCAAGGTGAATGTCTATCACCGATACTGTTTTCTCTTTATATAAACGACTTAGAAGATACATTGTTTCTTAAAGGGGCAAAAGGGGTTGATATAGGAGCGCTGAAATTTTTCCTACTTTTGTACGCAGATGATATTGTCATATTTGCGAACTCCGCCGTTGAATTACAGAATAGCCTAAATATACTGAGCGAATATTGTAAACAGTGGAAGTTAATAGTTAATAAAACTAAAACTAAGGTAATGATTTTCAGGAAAGGTGGTAGAATATCACAAAATTTAGAATTTTTATACGATGGTACGAACATCGAAATTGTAAACAATTTTACATATTTAGGGATTGTTTTTACTACAGGGGGGTCATTTACACATGCAACGAAAACTCTAGCCGGTCAAGCACAAAAAGCGTTATTTAAATTAAGAAAATATATGAACAAATTCGTTAATATTAATCCCGGACACAAAATCGAACTTTTTGATAAATTAATTATGCCTATTTTACTTTATGGCTCAGAAATATGGGGCTCGAAAAAACGAATTTATATAGAACGAATACATACACAATTCTTAAAATATACCTTATGTGTGAAAACTAGTACTCAAAATGATTTCATGTTATCTGAAACGGGCCGATTTGATGTGTTAACATTAAGTACATTAAACATGATTAAATATTGGTATAAAGTAATAAGCGCACCAGATCATAAATACATTAGTGTTATTTACAAGTTAATGCTAAATGATTTAGAATTAAATCCGTTAAAACATAACTGGGCAAAACAAGTTAAAGCGATATTGAGCTCCCTAGGTTTCTACCATGTTTGGTTATCACAAGGGGTTGGTGACTTTCAAATTTTTATTGTTCTTCTAAAACAAAGGATTTCTGATAACTTCAAACAGTATATTAATGGCAGACTTAATGATTCACCAAGAGCGTTATTTTATAATAGCATATTTCAGTTTGAATATCAGTTTTACCTTTCTAATGTCAGTATCGAAAAATACAGAATAGCTCTGAGTAAGCTAAGGTTATCATCTCACAGACTTAACATAGAAACTGGCAGATGGAATAAAACAGAAAGAGCTAATAGAACTTGCCCAAATTGTAACGTCTTAGAAGACGAATTCCACTTTCTTTTTGAATGTAATATTTACTCTAATCTCAGACATAGGTATATGCCACTATACTATCATTGCCACCCAAGTATGTTTAAATGTGTTGAATTATTTTCTTCCAAAAATGTTAATGTTATTAAAAATTTGGCTGTTTATGTCTATAGAGCTTTTCAAAAGAGAAATATGCTTATATTGGAATATTAATAATAATGAATAGATATTGACTGTTTTATGCTATGATAACAATTTGCTGATGCTCATGGGTCATTTTGACCTAATGCATTGCGTGCATGTATGTTATATTTGATTGAATAAAGTCTTCTTCTTCTACTTCTTCTACTATATTTGCATATGATTGTCTATTTACTATATATTTTATTCACTAATTTGTTCATATTGTGTTTTCAAATGTTATTATTATTATCAACATCATTTGTTATTATTATTATTATTGGTATTATTATTATTATTATCATAATTTACTTTTGATTTCCTAAATGACAACAATTGTTCAAAGTACGGTTGTCACATTTACAATATGTAACTAACACTCCCAGGGAAAGACCCTCGATAACGTTGTAGAACTTTAGGTCTAACCCTTTTTCCAATATGTACTTATGGTAAATCGTGATTTTTTGTAATTTTGTCAATATTGTGGAAATAAAATATGTTTAAATCAGTTATATTTGATGACTGCTGTCACCAAAATTAAAAGCATTCCGTGTAACCTTATTTTCATAAAACTGGATGATATCACATGCATACATGACAATCCGGAATAAAACCCTCATACCGTTAAGTGTTTTGTTTCCTTGCAATGTTTCATGATACATGGTTTCAATTCGACATAACACGGTATGCATTGTTATTCATTAATAAAGTGGTTCTGCGTGTTTCTGGGACATTGAAACGGAGCCTATTGTTTCGGGATTCGTTATATATTCTTTTGTAAATTACACAACACAATAGTCCTAATAGCAAGTAATCCAAGTATGAAAAATTGAATACATGAAAATTCATTACGTTTTATACTTTCAAAGACTTAATTACGTATTCTAGAACAATAATTTGGTTGACCTTGTCCGAGGCGCGGATATTAGACTTTCCAATTACAGGAATAATATGTCCATTACTAAGAAAAACATCAGCCATTCTATTCAGGACATTAGCGCCTCGAACGTAGGGTATCTGCTCTTCCATTCAGGACATTAGCGCCTCAAAAGAAGGACATCTGCCCTATCATAAAATCATACAATCGAAAAAGTGTAGTCTATTTGTATTAACAATTAATTCTTTTAATAAAAAAATTGTAGTTAGTTTATTTTCGAGACATTATATCGTTTATATTACATGTATAACCGACAAATCACTACAATGTATAGGGGTTCACACTGTTTTACAATATATTTTATCTAGTAAAAGCCTTTGTAGATATATTATTATGTAAACATTAATAACTGTTAAGACTTATTAGGTCAAGCAGAACACATTCAATTGTTTGTGTTTTAACAACATCAAATCAATTCAAACCATTTTTGTTTAAACTATAGAAGCAAGTTTAACAAAATTATTTGACTAAATTGGTAAAAAATGATTTATACTGAACAACAATAATCCACATATTTCGTCATTTGATTATTTGATGAATCAGTCACTTTTAGCTCTGATTAATCAACGAATGTTTTTAGGACTGATTCCATTCACTACAAGTAGGGCACCAGCCCTTCCATTCAGGACATTAGCGCCTTAAAGGTAGGACATTAGCCCTTCCGTTCAGGACATTAGCCCATCCCAAGTAGGACACCAGTCCTTCAATTCATGACATTAGCCTCTCCCAAGTAGGACATCAGCCCTTCCATTCAGGACATTAGCCCACCCAAGTAGGACATCAGCCCTTCCATTCAGGACATTAGCGCCTCAAAAGTAGGACATCAGCCCTTCCATTCAGGACGTTAGCGCCTCCCAAGTAGGACGTCAGCGTTTCCATTCAGGACATTACCCCCCCCCCCAAGTAGCACATCAGCCCTTCCATTCAGGACATTAGCGCCTAAAAAATTGGACATCAGCCCTTCCATTCAGGACATTAGCCCCTCCCTAGTAGGACATCAGCCTTCCATTCAGGCCATTAGCCCCTCCCAAGTAGGACATCAGTCCTTCCATTCAGGACATTAGCCCCTCCCAAGTAGGACATCAACACTTCCATTCTGGACATTAGCGCCTCCCAAGTAGTACATCAGTCCTTCCATTCAGGACATAGCCCCTTCCAAGTAGAACATCAGCCCTACCATTCAGAACATTAGTGCCTCAAAAGTAGGACATCAGTCCTTCCATTCAGGACATTAGCCCCTCCCAAGTAGGACTTCAGCCCTTCCATTCAGGACATTAGCCCCTCCCAAGTAGGACATCAGTCCTTCCATTCAGGACATAGGCCCCTCCCAATTAGGACATGAGCCCTTCCATTCAGGACATTAGCCCCTCCCAAGTAGGACATCAGCCCTTCCATTCAGAACATTAGCGCCTCAAAAGTAGGACATCAGCCCTTAAATTCAGAACATTAGCGCCTCAAAAGTAGGACATCAGCCATTCCATTCAGGACATTAGCCCCTCCCAAGTAGGACATCAGCCCTTCCATTCAGGACATTAGCCCCTATAAAGTAGGACATCAGCTCTTCCATTCAGGACATTAGCGCCTCAAAAGTAGGACATCAGCCCTTCCATTCAGGACATTAGCCCCTCCCAAGTAGAACATCAGCCTTCCATTCAGGACATTAGCCCCTCCCAAGTAGGACATCAGCCCTGCCATTCAGGACATTAGCCCCTCCCAATTAGCACATCAGCCCTTCCATTCAGGACATTAGTGCCTCAAAAGTAGGACATCAGCCCTTCCATTCAGGACATTAGCCCCTCAAAAGTAGGACATAAGCCCTTCCATTCAGGATATTAGCGCCTCAAAAGTGGGACATCAGCCCTTTCATTCAGGACATTAGCCCCTCCCAAGTAGGACATCAGCCCTTCCATTCAGGCCATAGGCCCCTCCCAAGTAGGACATCAGCCATTCCATTCAGGACATCAGCCCCTCCCAATTAGCACATCAGCCCTTCCATTCAGGACATTAGTGCCTCAAAAGTAGGACATTAGCCCTTCCATTCAGGACATTAGCCCCTCAAAAGTAGGACATTAGCCCTTCCATTCAGGACATTAGCCCCTCAAAAGTAGGACAGTAGCCCTTCCATTCAGGACATTAGCGCCTCAAAAGTAGGACATCAGCCCTTCCTTTCAGGACATTAGCCCCTCCCAAATAGGACATCAGTCCTTCCATTCAGGACATTAGCCCCTCCAAAGTAGGACATCAGCCCTTCCATTCAGGACGTTACCCCCTCCCGAGTAGGATATCAGCCATTCCATTCAGGACATTAGTCCTTCCCAAGTAGGACATCAGCCATATTTAAAGCAGGACATTACCCCCTTCCGAGTAGGACATCAGTCATTCCATTCAGGACATTAGCCCCTCAAACGTCGTACATCAGGCATACTTAATGCAGGGCATCAGCCCCTCCCAAGTAGAACAGCAGCCATTCAATGCAGGACTTTAGCTCCTCCCAAGTTGGACATCGGCAATTTTATTGAGGATAATAGACCCTCCAAAGCTTTTCCATTATGGACCTGAGGTCTTTCCACGTATGACATCAAGCATTCCATGTACGGCATTAATCGGTCCCAAATAGAAAATCAGCCATTCCATTTTCGTTTTTCGTGCGACATGAGCCATTCTATTCAGGACATTAACCGTTTCCAAGTAAGACATCAGTCATTCCATGCAGGGCATAATTAGCCCCTCAAAAGTAGGACATCAGTCATTCCATTCAGGACATCAGCCCCTCAATAGTAGGACATCAGCCATTCCATTCAGGGCATCAGCCCCTCAAAAGTAGGATATCAGTCATTTCATTCAGAACATTAGCCCCTCAAAAGTAGGATATCAGTCATTCCATTTAGGACATTAGCCCCTCAAAAGTAGGACATCAGCTATTCCATTCACGACATTAGCCCCTCAAAAGTAGGAAATCAGTCATTCCATTTAGGACATTGGCCAGGACATTACTCACTCCATTCTGTTTATAAGTGTGACACAAGCCATTCCACTCAGGACAGGAGCCGTTTCGAAGTAGGAGGACATCAGCCATTCCATCCAGGACCAAGTAGGACATTAGTCCAGGACCAAATAGGGCATCAGTCCATGGCCAAGTAATATATTAGCCTCTCTCAAGTGGAAAAACACCTTTTAGGATATTAGTGCCAGCATTTACACAATCGCACATAAGTTCTTTAGTAAACAACGAATTATAATTTTACACTGACATTAAACCATCATTGCATGGCATATTTATTACCTTATAAATGGTAATTTATACGTATAAGTGAAATATATCCATTTTCCATTGATAAGATACTACTTGTGTTTGTTGGAATTCGCATATATTACAAACGGATATTATCTTATTTGGAATAGGGATCTATTATGTTGGAGTTTAAAATACTGAAGGGACTAATGTCTGACCCTACAATTTTAAGAGGCCTATATGCTAACTGAAGGAACAACGCCCGTTAAGTTTTCCATAAAATAAATACATGCAAGAGTCAAAGCTGTGTAAAAGCCACATACCATATGTTGATATTTCAACTTTGCCAGATTTGCCTCTCACAACGACCTTCAGACTGCCATCAGACAGGGTCTGGTCCGTGGAGGGGGGAGCAGCAAGCTCCACCACCAATGGGTCCGTCAGGACGCTAGTGACGAAGGGCCGGAACCGGAAGATGAAGGTGTGCCGGAGTTCGCTGTCTTCCAGTTTGGGATAGCCCCATGGCATATTGTCTGGCACGGGTACGTTGTTACTGGTGGTATAAACGACCTTAAACATAGACACATAATTTCATATTGTGTGTTCTCTGACTATAGTTTATGGGTCATTTTCAAATAATGTCCATATTTCAAGTTGGCTATGTTTAACATTTAAATTTAAAGAGTGAAATGTTAAAGATTTTATATCTTTTTTGCCTTACTATAACTGTGAGGGAATACATTCAACTGATTAACATACAGAGTTTAACAAGATTGACTAGAAACTGTTATATTAATGACGTGCTGCTACCTGCTGGTGTCCATGCAGTTACGTGTGCAAAAATAATTCCAACAAAATTAGGAACTTAATATTTTACTTGTTTCAAGATACAATCAGCATGAAACAAGCAAAATACGCCAATCTCACTAATTAGAATGTGTTTTGTAGACAAAAACTACATGGAGGTCCTATTATTTGGTGTATGCTCTAAACGAAGAGCGAAATGACATCACAAGTTTATCCACACATCAGTTAAACTTTAAAACAAGTACTAAAAGTTTCCCTCTAGTGATTCAACTCTATTAGATGAAGAAATATTGCAAATAATTGTGAAAACAAATATACAGAAAAAAATTTACATGGTCGATACATAACAGTAACGCCAAGGAAATTGCAGTTACACCATGGGCAGAAAAGTAACGTAAAGGACAATCATTTATAATAATGACTCAGATTCAAGATAACAGTAACAATCAACACCTGAATTGGTAAAACAATTTTTGTCCAATAACCAAGAATACCACCAGATTGCTTCTACGATGCAGTATATATTAATAACACCACGGACAAAAATGTAACATCAAAGACAACCTTTACAAAAATTCCTTGCATGTAATTCTTATTTAGAATTTTCAGTATTCTAATAGCACTAAATTGTTTTACTGAGTCCTGTCATTTTATATTTTCTTGCTACACATGGTAAGAAAGGATTAATGAAGCAAACTTACTACTCTTAGATTACGGTTACAATACGGACATTATTGGTAGCACAAATGAATTTTTTAAATCACACTGTTTCAATACATTTTTGTTTGATAGATGACCGTTGAAGATTTCAAGAATATTTTGGAATTCACAATTTGTTATAACTTTTGTGCACAATAAAACTGAAAGAACCTGTTTGACTAGTTTTTGAATTTAAACTAATAGTTATAAAGTGATGCCTTTTATTTCACATTTATTTCATGGTTCAGAAAGATGTTTGAATCGGGGTTGGCCCCAGTGGACCTACACTGGGTTTAACCTACAGTTTTTACCGGTTGATTTCATGCTGGCCAATACCATTCATATTGTTGACAGAAGTCGAGTGAACTTGTATACAAGGAAATTTCCATTAATATTTGTAAATAATTTCGTAATTATAACTTTGTTTTGCTAGAAACAAGGTAGTGAATATATTTCTTAAAATAATAGTATAAATATCATACTCCACTCTACCATCAACAAGACAACGCTTTATGTTTATTAAGTCTGTATGAAAATGGCTCTTGTCATGAGTAGATTATCTAACCATTAGAGTTAGTAATAATCAATACTCCCAAAGTGGTCCAAACTGATCAATAGTGATCAATTGATTTTTTTAAATAAACATCCTTTAAAATAGTGTTATAAAATTGTATATTTAACTTCTTTTTTCTACAAACAAGCCAGTTCATGTTATCTTAGTCTGTATAACATAGGGCATGAAACAGGAGTTGAAATTCTGATAATTGACGTTAATAATAATAAATTCTCCTAAAGTGGTTCCAACTACTCAATAGTTATCATTTGCACTTTTTCAATAAATATTCTAAAAACTTATTCTTGCTAAAACAAACCTGCGTATTGTAACATAATCTGTATGAAAAGGACATTAAAAATGTGTTGAAAACTTTAACATTACATTAAATAGTAATCTATAGTTATTAATAATACATTCTAACGCGCTACTGGCAAATATTTCTATAGACAAAGAACACAATTATCGTTGTTAAACGACCCAATAAACAACGCAAAAAGTTGTCCCGATTCTGAGCGGAGCAATGTAAAATATAGTTTTTATTACCATTGCAAAAAATATTTGTGAAATCATGTTAGAATCGAAATAATTTTCGCTCCAAATCGTTGTTTATTGGCTGATAAACAGCGATACATCGAAAATCATTTCTTAATTAAATTATAATATCAAAAATGATGTGTTGCTGTTAAAAAACTATTTTAGGAATAACTTGATGACAACTTCATTAATATACGTTAACATCATAGGGTACATGTTGTTTCATCCTCTAAACATTGTTACCTGTAGACCCAACAACCTGTGTTTACTTGACAAGTATGTATTTCAATCACACAATTATGTCACGAGTTGATATATGTTTATTACCAAACAGTTGACATTGTAACGACATTAATCTGGACATTAATATGTTTTCATTGGATAATTATTATTATTATTATTATTATTACTATTATTACTATTATCATTATTATCATTATTATTATTATTATTATTATTATTGTTATTATTATTCTATCCATTCGGATTTTATAAAAATCCACCAGTAACAAGTAAAGAATGCCATTGAAAGTGTCTTTTTTTATTTAACAACATCTATACTCTGATAAAAGTTTAGATTTTAAAAGAAAAACAATACTTCATTTTAAATTATAATTGCATATCATTTATTGGCATTTTGAACATCATTGATGATATCCCGGTGTTAAAACAATTTAAAGAGGGGAACAAAATGCAATGCCCTCTACATTTGTATTAATAAATTACTATTACTGGTACCAAACATAAAAAGTATATCTTTCAATTATACAGCATTATGTCGTACTGTCTGTTACCATTTGTGTCACTGGTGTTACTATTTATGGTACGAGAAATATCGTGGTTAAAAATATTTCTGTATAGTTTAATCGCTCACCTTAGTTTTTAGAAGTAATTATATTACGTAAAGATTGATAATTACAAGCAAATGAAGCTTAAGATGTAAATACTGGATTAAATATTATAGAATTTCCGTTACATAACCACTCATTTGTCATTGGTGTTATATATTGAGGTACACCCCGAAATAATAAAGAATATTTCAAACTTGCATGATAAAACTTTATGAAGAATCAACATGTGTCATGAAGATTATAAGTCCTCTTTTTTAATAAAACTCAATATGAAGTTTTCTGTAAACAAGGGTTTTTGTTGACTATGTCTTTAGTGCTACCGAACCCAGTCCTTGGTGTTACTCTGTTCTTAAATCGTGAATTACGATAATATAAATACTACTTACACATTATTGTATTATAAAAATCATCAAATGGAAATTCTTGTACATCGAGACAAATCGAAAACAAGATACCATGTTATATGTTAGTTATAACAACGGAGAAATACCATTCAGAATATGCGGCTCATATTATCCGTGTTAAAAAGTTACGTAACACCAGAGACAACAAAATGTAATTATGTCTCATTTATACACACCTTTCTAGCTTCATATACTCAACTCTGTACGGGATGCTCTTGGTTGCTGTCGGTTATCATTTATCAGAAAGTGACTTTGTAGGGATATTTTATTACACAATTATACATTAATCAAGTATATGTTACACATTGCGATTAGCAAATAGTAACACTAGTGACACGGCCATAATATACATACTTTCAAGATTTTGATTTTTAATATTGTTTGCTAAATGGGATGATATACCACTTTAAAACATAAACTATTTTACAAAAAGTACACTGACATGTTTTATATTAAAGTAAAGTTATTATTCTTAGAAATAACAATGATTGCGAGAAAAAAAAACCGCCAAATCACTGACAAAAACGGATTTTTAGCAGCATTGGAGACATTGATTTATACCATTACTTGTGTGCATATAATATTAAATTCTTATTTTTTTTACCAAATAAATTAACAATATGTCGAGGAAACACAATATTTTTAAAAATAGCGTATAAGCTTTCAGCATTGAATCACTGAAATATGGACTTTTTTGAAAATGAACCATATGCTACATGTTTCGTCTATACCGTACACTATTACCAACCGTAATAAATATTCAATACGTAGCCCATTGAAAACCACATGACGCTGGATATAGATCCAGTTTACCATTGTGTTAAATATAATGGAACAATGAACGTTCACACAAAAAATAATGAAGCTTGTTGTATGAATACCTGTAATAATTTATCAAAATCTTTACATGTGTTTTCTACGGTGGCATAGACCTGACATGTGAGAAGAGTGATTAATCTCGTGGCCAAGAGTTATTTAGTCGTGTCTATGACTTAGCATCTACTGGCCACGAGTTATTATGTCGCGGCCACGAGTTAGTAAGTCGTGGCCGCGACGTACGTAACTCGTGGCCACGACATAATTAGCCAGTCAGAAATCAAGTTATTTGGCTGAACAAGTTCACTAGAAATCGCGACTCGGAAAGGAATTATCTTGTTATATTTCCTCGAGGGGCTTATGTATCTAGTGAATTTGCTCAGCCAAATAACTGGATTACTGACTGGCTACAATGTCGTGGCCACGAGCTACGTAGTCGTGTCCACGAGTTAAAAACGTAAGTCGTGGCCACGAGTTGCTTAATTCATGGCCAGGACTTAATAACTCTTGGTTACGAGGAAAATTATTTTCTCACATGTCCCTCTATGCCACCGTAGTTTTCTAAGACATTGTCAGCGTATTATTATTAGTGCATAGCTTTTTACAGAGGTATGTTTGACAATTGGTAAAAATGTTCATGACGCAGTTGAAAATAAAAGTGTATATATTAAGAACATGTCTGAGGTTCACATGTACAGCACTCCAAGCAATATATTAAACACGCGTACACACCTGTCTCGGTAAAACCACCGTGGCACCCCCAAGATCATATGTCTGGCTTACTCCCGTGGGTGTAGCCCTACCCTGGCCTTTGATTTCTATGGTAACATCTAAATATTCTCCGATTTCCGAGCCCTGGGGTTGGTCACAAAATATTACTCCGCAGAAAGGCCAACGCTCTATCTTCATTCGAAGTCTCGTCGTTTTATTTGTAACAGAGAGAAGCATAGTCAAACTGCTTGATATCAGACCGAGGCTCGAGCTCAGACTAAACGTTCTACCATTCGGTTCGTTTTCTGTTGGAGACAATGTAAACGTCTTGGCTTCGAAATTGTTAACTGTATGATCTCGGATAACTTTGTTTTGAATGTCAAATTCCTTCATCTCTTTCAACGCGATTGTGACGCCCGATGTTTCTCCCTCGGTCCTCCTGTAGACGCGAATCGTCCCCGACCGTTCTGTCGCCTTGGTAACAATTTCATCGAGGTTGACCTCTCGATCTGAACTCAGCGCACCAATCAAAGTGAAAAGCACGAGCACAAAGATCCACGCCATTTAAACGTCCTAAATGATTACATTGTTTCTATAATATGGTATATTGCCATTATAATAGCGTCATTATAATTGCGAATTATGCTTGTCTATAAATATATGGTTTATGTCATTTTAAAATAACACAGTTTAATTGCCAGCTTTTTGGTATCAAGCTCTGTTCTACGAAAAGTCTGTTGTTTTTATTGCAATTGTTGACTTAGTATTTTATCTCTTTTAAACCTACATGTATTTAAATAAGGTTCATTATCAATAAATAATATAGAAAGCTGCTTCCTGAGAAACCAGTATTTGTTAGCAGTTTAGCAGTGAAGCAGATGTTTATAATTCATTTGTAATTTCTCTTCCTGCCAACTGAGCATGTACAACAGTCTTAAAGGGACTACAAAAGTGACCTTTTACTGATATATGATAGACTTGAATGTGCCAATCAAAGGCTTCGAAATGTAATATATATATATATATATGATAGACTTGAATGTGCCAATCAAAGGCTTCGAAATGTAATATATATATATATATATATATATATATATATATATATATATATATATTACATTTCGAAGCCTTTGATTGGCACATTCAAGTCTATCATATATCATATATATATATATTTATATTACGTTATATATATAAATGACAACTGTGACTGCGTGAGTGTGTCTAATGTGTTATGTTAAGTGCTGTTGAATTGTTGTCGCAGATGTTATGGTAAGTGTTGTTAAATTGTCAATGCAAGGCGTTATATATCTTGACAACAAAGTGATTTGTTATACAGGCCAAGCTGTTGCGTTGTTATATTGAATGCAGTTTCATCTTGTCTACAAATCCTGATGTGTTTTTTACAAATCAAAATCGTTTAAATATGTACATATTATGTATAACTACGATATGATTATGTCAACATTCCGGTGATCAGTAAGCGTTTCAATACATACCATAGTAACTTTTTTATATAGACAAGTTTAGCAAAGCATTACAAAAAGGAAATCATTTTAACAAAGTGACACGACTTTTCCATACAATAATACGTTGAACGAGGTAACGTAAAATGTGGCAACATTAGTCCGTAATGGCGTTCCATAGTATGCAGTCTCTGTTTCTGCGTCGGGTTAGTGGAAGTTTAAATTACTACATTTACTCTTTTGTTCCTCTGGCAGTTTCATAGATTCCCAACAGACTTATTATTTCGCAATATGCACACAACGTATACTCTCAATTAGTATCTAATGAATCCAGTACATGTACATAAATTTCACATTTCACCATAATAACAAGTTCTTATCTCATTAGTAGATTTAACACGTCACTCTGAGAATTCCGGGAAAGCTGATGCTAAACGAAAGCACAACATGCACATTTCTTGTAAATTACTCATGTAGCGATCTAGTATCACAGCACAGATTTGACTGGTTCCGAGCATAGCTCTAACACTATGAACATGCCGAATGGTAGGAACCAATCAGCGCTTTACTTACAAAAAACAGTCACGTGACGCTGGTCAGCATCAGCGATTCTCTGTTTCCAAGAATAACTGACCTAGGTAATGGCGGACGCTTGGACGGGTCAGTGAGGATTTATTTGCGTTTTATTTGTTTGTTTGGATTAATTATTTCATGTAATGGCTAATCAACCTGGAGCATCTGACAGGCAGTTGGAACAGGTACGTTTAATTATCATATCAAGTTTTAACCGCGCTATTTTTTATTAAAATAATATCCGAAATGTATAATCAAAATTGTCCAAATATTAATGATTTGAAGTTCTGAACGACGAATGTTGTGCATTTTTTATGTATGAAACCATCTATATTACAATTTAGTAAATCTGTAATGTTTCGACTTTTAGGTAGATCTCTCTATATCAATATTTTGGTATTAGATATATTTATTTCAATGAACTAAACTAGTGATGCTGCATTTATAAATAACCTACTGTGTCCCACATTCGATGTCACCTAATTCCGATGTATTGTTATTATTTAGTAGATCGATTGTCAATCCAATAATAATTTGAACGTTGAACTGTCTAATGTTCGAAGACTTAAATCCGGAAAATTCTCCCGTTTAATTTTCTCATTTTACAATAAAATAAAATATCGTCGAATTTAGGGTACGTCAATATGGGTTGTACTAGTAAAAAAAAATATGTTCTGTTTTATTTTATTGCATAAATCGAT